>PVHY01004253.1:0-64278 GCA_004024945.1 Uropsilus gracilis
GTTTCCTCTGCTCACCATCTCTCTGCTCCCCACAACCAGGCAGTAATCCTACCAGTGATGTTCTCCTGCTCACCCCTGTTCTTCACGCAAATAGCACACGTTGCCATGAACGGAGATAAGGCTTTGCATTTTAAGTGGGAAAAAAAAATTCCATATTTGTACTATTTTATTGCTGAGTATTCCAGAAATGTGTGAGCAGGAAATTACTTTTCAGTTTTATATTTTGCGCATGTCTTCGATGAATCTTCCTTTTGTGGAAGAGACTAAAAATACTTTTTCTGCATTCTATGAAAGATGACGTTAAACCAGCTGTGTGTTCTCTGGAAAACAGAGAAGCTCTCTGGGCTTCATCTGCAAAGCTAAGTGTTGGGCCAGGTGCTTTCCGATTTCTTTCTTGACTGTCATCTGTCATCCAGGAACAGCAATGGTCTGACAGAGAAGTCTGGAAACAGCACAGGAGAGCGGGACCCCCTCTTTCCCAGACTGTGTCTGGACATGGGAATCATGAGAGAGTGAGGGTAACTAGAAAATAGATGAGCTCACCGATGTGTGGTGTAAGGAGCTATTTTAAAACTTAAACATACATCTCCTGGAGTTCTTTTTATAATCAAAACCATAAGCAAGTCCTAGTTTCTGTCCGAAGTTCCTGTGGTTTATTAAAACATAGTCGAAATTATACTTTTCAGGTGTGATAACAGAACCGTGGCTGTGGTCTTAAAAAGCCTTTATCTCCTACACAAGATGTCTCAGTCTCAGCACTTGAGACTCTGAGATCCTATGTGTTGGGAGGGTTGTTGGGGGTGGGGAGGCTATGCTATACAACGCAGGATGATGACCAGCACCCCGGCCTCTGCCCGTTAGATGCCAATAGTACCACTTCCCCGGCTGTGACAACTCAACAGAGGTCCTGTCCCCGGTGGGGGTGGAGGGAGGGAGGCAATGTCATCCCTAGTTGAGAACCACTGCTTTAGCGGTCCACATATGTGTGGTGAAAATCTACCTACCCACATACTCGGCAGGGAATGGTGGAGGGTGCGGATGTAGACAGAGCAGGAATGATGGAGGGTTGATGGTTGTAGGTGCTGGGCAAACATCTCTGTTTTAGGGCATCCGTGGTATCCATTTCAACTCCATCCCAGTCTTGGGCCAAGAGTGTCTTGCTTTGGAGAGAAGATGAAGCCCGTGAAGGAGAACATTATTCATACTCTTGACTAACAGGTGTTAACGGTGTTGGAGGCATACTCAGCTCTGGATGGTGAAATGGAGCTCCCAGCCAGCCTTGCGAGCTGGTCACCATGAGTGCTTGTTCCCTGGTCATCTGGACCAGCTTTGGCCAAAGGGAAGCGTGGGACTCCGTGACATGGAAGCCTTCTGTGCCCCTGGGGGCTGACACGCTCCTTAGTGTGACCATCTGTCCCAGGGCAGCTTGACCACGGTCCTGCTGTCTTCCTGGCTGCTGTTCAGGGACAGACCTCCCTCATTCAAGTCTCATGGTCACGGCCATGACCTCTGAGAAGGAGGCTGAGTCTGGCTGGAAACAGGAACATCAGCGTGGGTCAGGATAATAGCATAAGTTATTGGTGGGCTTGAGCTTTCTGTAGTCTGAGGAGAGCTGGGAGTTAGCTCAAGGCCGGATGGGGTAACTTCCAGAACTTTTACTTCAAGGTTGAGCACTGGAGCCTCCCCAGATCAGAGCAGAAACAGCCCTTGGCTTTGGGGTGACGCTGTCGGCTGAACGGTAGCCACGAGGGCAAGCAAACTGGCAGCAGAACGTCAAAGTGGTTCCTTCTCATGTTTAAGGAAACTCATCGGGGGTGTCTAAGGAACTGAACAATCCATAACTCTCATGCACACAGAAACTGCAGCTGATGGGTAAGAGTCCAGGTCTGCTTCTAAGCCTACAGGGAGTAGAGGGTGTGGCTGAGACTCGAAACTTAGGACACCAGGAATGCAACTCCAAGTCCACCCCTTACAAGCCACGCTCCTTAGTAAGTCACCCAAGTTACTAATGCTTGCTACACCTCACCTCCCTCGGCTGTCCCTCCAAGATGGTGACCGTGTCGTCCCTCCTTAGGCTAGTTGGGGGTGGATGTGCTAGCTTGCTAAGGGGTTTAGGGTTGTGCCTGGCCCGGGGTGAACACTAGCTTCATCTTGTCAAATATGTCCAGGTCAGACCACCTGAGGGGCTTGGGAGGAGCCCTTTCCATCAAATTTAGAGTGACCACCAAAGGTCTTGCTTTTCCCTTTTTGGGGGTGTGTCCTCTTGGTGTGTGTGGGGGACAATGGCCACGTACTGTTTCTCTGACAGTTCTGTCATCAGCAGCTCTGAGGAGATGAGAACTTGAATGAGGTAAAGGTGGAAAGAGTAAGAGGGAATGTGGGGCCACAGATGTGGATCAGCAAAGATGCTGAGGGGTGGGTGAAGGGTCCCCCCAAAAAGAGACAGGCTGAGCGAAGCCCCTCCTGACTTAAAGGAAGAGCGTTCCACCGAGTGTACCCGTGTCAGAGGGGTACTCCACTCACGTGGGAGTCTTGAGTGGCTAAAGTGTGAAAAACTCACAAGACCATGGCTCTTCAAGACACTTGCATTCCTATTCTAACCCCCTCTTCCGGATGGCATGCAAAGCCCCTCTGGTGTGTTTTCAAATCTGGACAAGAATCTGGTAGCTATCTGTGCTGCCAGAATTTTCTTGTTAAGTGAGGTTATAAAAATTCAAATCCTTCATATTTACATGCTCTGTATTCTGTCTTCGGTGCTTTTCTTTCCTGTGAGGAACTTATTCTGGCTTCCACACAAATAATGCTCCAGACTGAGGCTGCCCGTCCGTGTGAGGAGGGCCCAACCTTCGCCTGCTGGCTCTGCACACCCCACCAAGGGCGTTGTCACTCTCCAGCCTGTGCCCAGAGCACGAATTAAAATGGCAGTCCTACCCACACCTCTGGGTGGGACGCAGGAGAAGGAACGTCGAGAAAGACAATGCATACTGGGCTGGAGAAACCACCATGGTAAAGACCCATCACAGAATCGCACCTACAGCCTCACCGGGAGTGGATGAACCAAGACCCCATTTCGGGATACGCCACCCAAGAAAACAAGGCGCCTCTCTCCAGGCCTTGGGAGAGGAGGGCCGCAGAGGTGGGGCATCGGCTTCACGGCAAATCTGCAAACTGAGGGAGAGGAGATGCTCCGCAAAGTCCACCAGTGGATGCCTGCCCACATCGAGAAACTTCTTTACTGACAATGGCTGGGGGCGAGGCCCCCTAAGCCAGAGGGCAGAGCTATGGGGTTAAGCCCAGGACTTGCCCATCTCCCCCGAAGCATATTCTTCAGCCCCCTGACTTTCCGTCCTGTTGGCCCAGGAAGCTCCCTTCCCAGGTAGAAGCCTACTTGTGGCATCACGCCTGTTTTCCCAGGATGCAATGAAGAGGATCAGCTGACATGAGGGGGGAAAGCAGTTTTTCTCTGAAGGTGAGATGTTGTGTGTGGAGCCACAGACAGGAAACTTGGGATTAAAAGAGAAGGTGGGAAGCCTGACCGGCCTCGCTGAGGGGGAAGCTTGCGCTGGACCACGGGAAATGACGTCTTTGGGTCGTTTAGCTGCAGAATGAAATCAACGATGTGCTGCTGGAGGTAAGACAGGGCCGGTCGCTCGGATTATCTCCTCACGGACAGTGTCTGCCGCTGGGACCCTTGTCTGAGCAAAACTGTTTGGGCTGCTGGAACTTGGCCTTTACTCTGACCTTGACAGCTCTTGTTTCATGAACACGCCCCAGAGGACAGACTATCTGATGGCCCTGGTCGCTGAGAATGGGTGTAGAAGAAGCAATCCGCAGCAAGAGGAATATGCAGGGCCAGGTGTGGAGACAGAGGCGAACAACAAGAGGAATGTGGAGACAGAGGCAAACAAGGAAAGAACCTGGAATTGTGGAAATTTGCATCATTCCGTACTTAGGATCTCTACGGGAAGGGCGATAGCTTCTGGGCCTTTTGGCTCAGATCCAGGGTCTCAGTCAGGTGAGCACAGAGTGGCATCTGTACGCAGGAGCACCCCAGCTTAAAGACATTATCTTAAGAACCTTCCGGTACTTAAAGGAGGCCACTGGTGAGGAAGCCCAATGCTGACCACTTAGGGATGAGAAGTAGGGATAATGAGCGGGTGAAAGGTCACACTGGTGTTGGGGGTCAGTCCGTGACGGTCTGGGCCCGGGGACTGGCCCTCGGATGGACCTCTCAGCTTTGACAGATTTTGTCTCATGAAAGGAACAGGACAAGCTAAGCATCTACCTAGAGCTTCTCTTCCATCTGATTGACCTAAATTTCTTTAAGCTCTGGCTGATCGCCGGAGCCCTCCATTAGCAAAATGAAGGGCCAGGCAATCTGGAAATCCAATATCACAGTAATTAGAATCAATGCAGCCTGGATCGGCAAGAGGCAGTGCTCAGCTGTTTCTCTGCATCCAGGCAAGAGACAAAATCAAGTTCAAGTTCGGTAAATATCAGCCCATGGCAGACAATTCCAACAGTCGCATCTCAAGACATGGCTGCGACAGTCCAGATTCTAAGAGTAAATGGACTCGGTTGTGTCTCACGCTGTTGCCCTTCGAGCCGAGGTTCTGTGAAGAGGATGAACTTTGTGTGGGGGATGCTCGGAGGGGGAGTGGGCAGGGGGGCTACCGTGTTCGGGCAGCGAGCACGTCTCGATAAAGCCCCCGGCTCCGGGGCGGCAGCAGCCACTGGGTGAGCTTCATGTCTGGGCCAAACAAAGCAAAATTCATCTTGTTGGAAAATATCCTTCCTGTGAGCTGTGAGGTGGCCTCGACCTCTGGATGTGTCTGTTTCTTGAATCAGGAGTCCCTCGAGCACGGGGAGCAGCACGGCCAAGCGACACAGCTACCCTGAGGGGAATGAGGACGAGGGACCCTCAAGCTCTGGACACGGTCCCTGGGAGGACCACTCAGCGCTGCCGGAGCACTCGGATCTAGGTCAAGAAGGATCCCTCTGGTTGTGCAGAGGGAAGAAGTGTCTCGCCAGTGCCCCCGTGGCTCGTAAGAACGGTCAGGCTGTGCTCCTCTCCTTCAAGGCAGGAGGTGGCTCTTACTCATCTCCAAGTCCCCGTGTCCTAGCGGAGTGCCAGGGACACAGCAGATGTTTGCTGTCTGTTAAAGGAGCTGCTAAAGCAAGTCAGAGAGGGCCTGGCCCTGCTAAGCAGACTCCCAGCCAGCCCTGCTTTCATGAAGTCAGCTTTGGAAATGTTCTCGACAAGTGTGTCGGCTCAGAACATTCTGGACCCACAGAAGGCTCTGTCTCAGCAGCATCTCCCTGGATCAAGATGTTTACATTCCTTTGCTGAAGGTCATGGCTGCCTAGTCCCATAAGGCCTTGGCCAAGTCCCCGTACACATCATTGGTTCTTTGCACGTTGTTGTCCCTGCTGTGGTTCCCCTGAGGACTGTGACTATGAGGTGGTCATCTCCACATCACTGGGGACTAGCACAGCCCCCAGTGACCCTAGCACTTGGGGGCACCTTATCTGGGGAAGTGACCATTATCTAAGGCTGATGACATGTCAACGCTATTCAACACGCAGCAGGCACCTTTCCAGAATGCTCCCTGAGGAACTCCTCCACCCGCACAGTGGTCCTTGCACTCTTACTCCCATTTTACAGGCACAGAGAAGTTCAGAACCTGATTCCAAGGTCACACAGTAAGTTGCCATTTATATAAGAATACCCAGAACTTGAGGGAGGTATCATCATTTGTGCCTTTCAGCCCTTCCCTCCCAGGAAGGCAGCCTTGAGATGGATGTGATTCTGGTCGATCTGTGTGACTGGGTGGCCATTTGGACACCATGCCACTGGAGAAGATCATTTCCAGAGAGAAAGAAGAAAGAAGCAGGCAGAGGAGAGAAAAGAGAGCCAATGCTCCCCACAGGGCGTCTCCCTGGCGTCTGCTGGGTGCCAATTCTCACTCTGCTGTGCCAGCCCCAGGTGCCAGGCAATCCTTGAGTATTTGTTTTCAATAAATTCCTCATTTATTCTTCAGAACCACTTTGGTTCCCAACAACCAAATGACTCTTGAACGTGGCCAGTGGTTTCAAAGGAAGAGGAAGAAGGCCCATCATCTTGGAGAAGCAGGGACTTTCTTTCCCAGACAATGAAGCTGTTACTGCAGACTTCAGTATGGCGGGATCAGCTCCACAACTTGGGAGTCAAGCAAGTAACAGCTCATGCAGAGTGACTCTGGTGATGGACATAGAGTTCATTGACAGGTGTTTTCACCAGTAAGACCCATGTCTCACACCGAACGATGATCAAAAAGGAATAGAGGCTGTGTTAGCCTGTTACAGTTGTCACAAAAAAACCCAAATAAGCACAGACTGGGTGGCTCACACAACAGGAATGCGTTTTCACACAATTTCAGAGGCTGGGAAGTCCAAGATCAAGGTGCCAGCCAATCTGGCCCCTGGGGAACGCTCTCTTCTAGCTTGCGGACTGCCAACATCTTGGTGTATCGTCACACGGGGCAGAGAGAAAGAGAAAGAAATAAAATCTTGCTTTCTCTTCCCATACTTATAAGGCCCCCTTAGCTAGGGTCCTGCCTTGCCTTTATTATCTCATTTCCTCCTAAAAGTCCTGTCTCCAAATCCAGTCGTATTGGGGGTGCAGGTACCAACATACAAGTTTGGGAGGGCACACTACTTAGTCCCTAGCAAAGGCCAAAAACTGTCTATACTCTCGGGAGAACAGTGTGAAATTCTCCACTTCTAAAACGGGATGTTAGTAATTGTCTCCTTACTACACTGAGGCTAGGATGAAGAGAATTGCTTCGGTTTTCCAAAATCAATCATGACTTGTGAAATTAAAGACATCTGAATACTGTGTGTGTACATATATCTCCATAATTAATGAGGTATTTTTAGGCTAAGAGCCCAGAAACGATTTATGTAAGCATGCACAAATGTGCCTTTATATTTTGATGATATTTGATTTCCTTGTAGGCAATTTTCTTCTTGAATAAATTACTTGATGACTATATTTTTTCTATGAAAGACTGTAAGGAATGTTCCAGATTTACTCTTCAGTATCTGAGATATATAGCTGCCTTGCCAGCATGTGGTCTTGAATGTTCTGCCTCGGCTGGGGATCTGCCTTTCCCATATGGTGTGCACACATGACTACTGAGCAACCAAACATTCAGATGTTCTGTAAGTATAATATGCATTCCTTACTTTGAAGACTAAGTTCTTTCTATCTATCTATCTATCTATCTATCTATCTATCTATCTATCTATCTATCTATCTATCTATCTATCTATCTATCTATCTATCTATCTATCTATCTATCTATATCAATCATCTATCTATCCATCCATCTATCCATCTATCCATCTATCCATCTATCCATCTATCCATCTATCCATCTATCCATCTATCCATCTATCTATCTCTTATCTATGTATCTATCTATTATCTATGTATCTATCTATTATCTATCATCTATCTATTATCTATCTATCTATCTCTCTATCTATCATCTATCTATCTATTATCTCTCTATCTATCATCTATCTATCATCTATCTAATATGTAGTAGGTGCCATGTTGATGGCATGTTGGGGTGATCGTAGTTTAGGTTTATTGAGCTAAATAAAATGTCTCATATTGATTTCAGCTCTTTTGATATTTTTTAAACTATGGTTACCGGAATATTTTAAATTTATCTATGTGCTTCACGTTTGTGGCTCGGATTGTATTTGCAATGGAGAGCGCTCTCTACAGAACCAAATTCAGCCTTTTGCGAGTCTGTCTGCGCCCCCGAGCAATATAGACTGCCAAGCTCAAAACCCTAGAGTGTTTACTCCCAGAACCCTAGGAACCAGAGCAAACAGAGAATCATGCACGCTGGCCTTGGATATGTCTTTCTTCGTGCCTATCTTGGTTCTTGGACATTACCGGTTGCTAGCTAGGCTTCCCAGCAGAAGACCCTACCCAGCATGCCCTTCCCAAGACATCTCCCTGAGTAGCCCACTATGCTTTTGCTTTTTCTTCTGCCCCAGACTAACAACCCCTCGGCCTAGGGACATCACGTAGTTGCTACACAGAATGCAGGCTTTAAAGCAGTTCCAAGAGTGCAAAAGACAGGCTCCAAGTAACCTGTTACAGGTAACATAGCAAGGCTCTCCACTGAGATGATTTCTGCTCCCATGTCCTAGCAAAAGGAAGCATTTCCAGCAGCTGGGAGGGAGGTGTTTGGGGCTAACATATATAAACACGCATCCTTGACATGCAACTATTTCAAAAATATATTAATTTACTCTCAGCTGAAGGCATCACTAGCAGCACGCCATCTCAAACTGGTTTCCCTAAAGTCACCTCTACCTGCTCCCACATAAGTCCCTCCACTCCTGTCCCTGTATCCTCCTCTTTCTTTAAAAATCTGTAAAAAGCAAAGATGCCACAACCGATCAAATTGCTTCTGCAGCACTGTCTATCAGATGTTTTCTGCTGTCGTCCTGTGCTGATGACTTTGCTGTGGCGTGACGCGGTTCTCATTCATTCACGAACTCACTCATGCACTCTCTTGATATTTATATATCATGCGCATTTCACAAGTTCTTGAATCTGTTCAGTGCCTTTCATACCCATATACACATGTTCTCCCACTGTTGTACTGTCAGATGGGGTTTCTGCTGAAGGAGCACACTTCCACATGCAAACCAGCTCTGCTGCTCGTGGACATCCTTGGGGAACTTTTCAATGGCCTCAGGCAGAGAGTCGGGCTCCTCAAAAAAGCCCACATTAAAAAAAATAATAAAAAAGATTAAAAAGTCCACATAAATTAACCCACAGTCTATAAAAATTAGCCAAGACTAAAAGTGGTTTATTAAGTAATTTCCAGAGCTACAGCATTATATTTCAGGGAGTTGATGGGGATAAGTAGATCTTTATTGGAATCACCATTAGCATGGTCTTTGGCTTGCACATCATTAAATACCTCATTTCAAGGACAATTATGTTGGACTCTATATTCATCAAAAAAGAATTACAGAACAAAGGTCCACACACACCAGCTTTTCAGAGGCACCAGAAGCATAAAAGGTATAAATCAAGAGTAATCTTCTCTTGTGTATTTTATTTGACAACTGTGCCGGAGCAGCTTTTGCAGGAGTAACTCATCGATCGGCTTATTTATATTTGATATGATATGAGCATCAAATTGTCCAATATTTTTTAATTTCTTCCTCATAAATAGACTGTGCTTCTTGCTGCCAAGTTTACTTAATATGGTGATTGATGGTTCAACCCATTAAAATGGGATTATGTGTAGATGGGTGTGTAGAAACACCCTGAGGTGAGTCACATCTACAGATAATCCTCTCCCTTGAGTGCTAGGGGAACCTGTGGCCCGCTGCCAGCCACTAGAACATGGTAGAGGAGATGGATGTCACTCCCTTGATTGCAGATACAAGACTCTAAGTAACTGAGGGAGAGATTCCCCTTTGATGGTGTTGAAGAAGCGAGCTACCAGGTTGGGATGGGCCTGCAAAATAGCTCTGTGGTTAGGAATTCGGGGTTGGGTCTGAGAAGCTGAGAGTGGCTCTGGCAGACAGTTAAGAAGAAAACAGAGACCCCATCCTATAGCCAAATTCCACCAACAACCATATGATCTCGGTAAAGGTCTGCAAGTTCCAGACAAGACTACAGTCTTGTGAGATGTGGGCAGAGAACCCAGACTCCTAAACTGTGGGGATTAAAGGAATAAATAGCTGCCATTTTGAGCCACCCAATTTGCAGCAGTTTATTACACAGCTGAGGAAACAAGTATAAGGTTTCCACTGATTTCTATGACACAGTATTCACAAATGACTCTTGAAGCTCTCAAACTCTCCTGGTGTTTTAATCTACAATCTATCATGGAAAGACACTTTTACAAGATGAAATAAAAGTGAATTCCTAAAAAAATGAAATGACATATATCAAGTATAAGACCATAGGCCAATACTTCCAAAGTGTGAAATAAAAATGAGTTCATTTACATAAAAAGACACAAAATGCCAGCTCAAGCGTTGTTGATTCGCTAGACATATACTTTTGTCAGGTTAGCATAAGAGCTTCTAAACATTTACACTCAATTTCCTGATCTTACCTAGAGCTATGAAACAGTCCCCGGAGCAACTGCCAGTCTCTGGAGCAAGTGCATGAGTGAGACTCCATCTACTTACAACAATAGCTGGTATTCGCGGAGGTCTCACTTTGCCCGGAACATCGACAGTCGTTTGTACAAATGACCATCTACTCAGGTTCCCATGCTCTTCACAGATGTCCCCAAGTTATGTGTGAGCAAGCTAGAATTAGTTGGGTGAGGTCATGTGTGTACAGAACACTGTGACCCCAACTCAGAAACTATAACCCAACAGTGTGGTACTGTGGCATTCCCTTCGTACTAATGGAGCTACTAGAACATTCTAGTACCATACATACGCGCGCGAATTAATTTCACCAGGTCAAGAATCCTACAAAGTCCCACTCAGGGAGCTTTCTGTGTCCTTTTTCTCTAAAAACGAGACCAATTGTGTGAGATGAGACATGAGGTGATTTCTAGAAGGAAATGAGCCATGGCCTTGTTGATCTCTCTTCTCAAAACGCAGTGGCTCTCGGCAGCACAGAGATGCGGAAGAGAAGAGAACAGGTGGACCTGGGTGATTCACGCTCTGTTTACCCTCCTTTATGGCTTTCACTTCCTTCGCTGAAGTGCTCAGGGCCTCAAGGAGAATTCCCATCAGAACACTGGGGGATTTTCACAACTGCCAACACTTGGGCCCTTTCCCAAGGAACTCTTAGTCTGCTGGGCTGGAAGGGCTGGGAAGTGGAAGGCTTTCCAAAGCATTCTGGCCATTCGAATGTGTAGGGGGGTGTTGAGGGGGGTGGGAGGGGGGGACTAGGTACAGCTGTTTCATGCTTCATTCTTGAAGTCCTGTTGCATACACACACACACACACACAGTGCGTGTGTGTGTGTGTGTACATGCACGCACACGCGTCCATGAAAGCCACTTGGGAACAGCTTTCTGGCCATAGCCCCATCTCTGGGGAACTCCCAATTAAGATTAGGGTAACTGAGTTTCCCATTTTACTGAAGTTCAGGGAAAATTCCAGCAGCGACCTTAAACAGCCTCTGTCAATTCAGGCCTTTGTTCGCTTCTGTGTCATCTGTTTGCAAAATCACCTGCTGACTTCAGGGTTTGAGGTTATCATTTATGGCAAAATGAGGACTTCCCTATATTCAGGCCCATTCGTGGCCCCTATCCAGGCTCTAGGAGATACAGCTCCCATTTTAGAATTTTCCACATCAGTGTAGTGTTTCTGCATTTGTCCTTTTGAGTGACCAGAGTTACAAATCATTGAGATTTTACTTTTAAGAATTTTATGGTCACCTCTCCACCTCCGCCCACATCCCACCCCCACCCCCCGCATGCCCCAACTTGAGATTGGACATGAGAGTAGGGCTAGGGCTGAAGCTGTGATCTCCCGGTGAGTTTGGTGGAAGCTAATCTTGAGGAAGTCCCTTGAGAAGAAGCCCCTTGAGAGAGCTCCAGCCCCTTACCCCTCAAAAGGCGGTGACCTGTGAGGAAAAGTGTCCTCCTCTCCTAGGAGTTGGGTGGGAACACAGTGCTGGGGTGGAAGAGTTTGAGGAGGATTGAATGTTTAGAAACAACATCCCCTCCCTTTTCTGAAAGATGAACCATCCACTCAACATAGGGAAACGGTCCATTCTATGGAGGGAAATGGAACAGATTTCCCCAAATGCATTTGACTAGAGAACAATATTTTTCTTCAGGGAGTGCATCAAAAATACATGTGGCTGAAGCCTCACAGACGTCAAGAGCATGTGCGTGTCTTGTTGGGGAGGGGGTCCTCCCGCACATATCTCCAACCTCTCTACAAGTTTCAGAGGCAGAGGAACTGATTCCCTACATTCCCAGCTCTCTTCTCAAGGTGTCTGTAGAGAGCAGACAGCCTTGGAAGACAGAGCAAAGATCAGCCCGGTACTGTAAACCCAGCCCATAAAATAGACCACGTTCCTCACAGGGTGGAGGTCAGGCAGGCTTATTGCCCATTATAAAAGCGGGGTGTCTACCGTCCAGGTTCCTCTACTCTGACACAAACTCCACTGCCCACACAGCACACCACTGGGCCTCTCCCTTTCCCTCCAGGGCATGAGGAGATCGGGGAATGGCTGTGACTATGAGGCTCACACTGCCCGCTGTGCTGGGAGCACTAACATCCTCTGGCTCTGAGCCAGGAGTCTCCTGTCTTTTGGCAGTGTCCGGGACACCATGGCAGGCTAATCTGGCAGCTTGCGAGCAGGGTCGTACCTGAGATCCTGCGTAGCAAGAACTTTGTACTCCCCACTCCCTTCAGCTCAGGTGGCCTGCCAGTGACGTGCTATGTATGTACCCAGGGCTTGTCTGAAACACGGTCATTTCAGCTGACATTCGCGAGCACTTAGTCCGGGCACTCTCCTTTACTGCTTCACGGCTAGTAAACAATTTCATCTTCAGAGCAAACCCTGAGGTAGGAACTATTATATTTAGTATTTTATAGGCGATACATTCGCTCGGAGAGGCCAAGCGATTTGCCGAAGGTCACACAGCTAGAATTTGAGCCCATGTTTTTTGACCTGAGAGTAACTTCTCTCACCACCTTGGACCCCATTCATGGAAACTGGCATAGGAGATCTGCCACAAGAGTCATCCTGGGAAGTCTGGGCATGTATGGTTTTACAGATGCAAGCAGGCCCCCAATGCAAATATGCTGTGTTCCAAGAATTTCTTTCTAAACCAATTATCTCTGATGGATGGGAGGCCAGGCGCTGAATCTAGCCACTGAAAATCTGCACACCCATCCTGACTTGTAGGTAACAGCTGTGTTTCCTGAGACAAGTCTCTTAGCAGTGTGAGGGCTGATTTCCTTGTCTGTAAATAACAGGGTTGGCCCAGGTGAGCGTGCAACCTTCCCCTGACTTCAAAATGCTGTACTTTATATTCCTATACGTTCTCCATAGAGTCCAACGAATAGTGTTCGTTCCAAGGCTAGCACCATCATTTCTTAAGTAAAATGAACCCGGAAGTTAGAAGCAGACACGGCAAGCACTATGAGCTAGAGCGCCTTTATCCCTGCAACGTAAGTCATTTAAAGATGTGACGCTGGCGAAATGAAGACTTAGAAATAGCCGCTCTGCGGGGACTCATGAACGCCAACCAGAAGTCTGTCTGTCTGCCTGTCTCTCCAGCCAGCCATCTAGCCTGTCTGCTTAGGTTTGGTAGAGGGGTATGTACGGGGCACACTGGTAAGATATTTGTTGTCTATAGCTTTGTCCATTCAGTCATTCAAAACAGCATTTAGTGACTATGTGGTCATTGCCCATTCCGGACGCCAAGGGCGGAGGTATCCTATCGACTATCGACTATCGACTATGGGGGAGTAACTGGGGGCGGGGGTGGGGGGGTGGGGGGGAGGCACACCTCCAGTTCCCTTAGCAGAATGATTCGCAGGACTCAAAGGATGGGCAGCCAAGGCACCGGAAAGTGCCCTTCAGATGCGGGAAGAGGCCGCTGGTGCAGGAGGCCCGCTGCCTGGCAGTCAGTGGCTGCCTCGCTGGCCTCGTTTTGCTTGTGTAGCTGCTTGGGGACAGAGGGGCAAATGGGTCCCTGTTATTTGCTCTCTGCCACTTTACCCTGTCTGGCAGGGCAGAGGCACCGGATTACTTGGTGAGGGAGGGAAACAAAACTGAGCCACAGGCCGTCCTTTCCCAGCTCGGGGAGTCAGGTCTGGCCACCAAGCTGAACCCCGCGCATCTTTATTTTTGAAGCAAAGACGATCACTCCTTTCGGTCGGAACTTTCATTCTTTTGGGAAACGTCGATTCCCTGGGGAAATCATGACGCTCTGAAGAAACGGTTCTGGCGGAAGTAGATGGTGTTTCCCGCAGTCAAGTTGGTGGAAGTGCAAGGTGGAGCGATAAGGCCAAGGAGTCCGATGGGAGAAACACTTAATTGCTTTTGCCCTTTAATTTGACTAATTGAACTAATTTGAGCTAGTAGATGACTCACAGAACCATGTGTTATGTACTGCATACAATGGAAGTGAGATCACATCCCTCTGCTACTTAGAATTCAGCAATGTTTACAGCAGCACCCACAATAGCCCAAAGGTGGAAACAGCCTAAGCCTCTATTGATGGATGAATGGATAAACATTGCTGGCTAGCCACACGATGGAATATTACTCAGCCATAAAAAAGGACTGAGGTACTGACCCACTGCATTATGGAGAAACCCTCCAACATACACCAGGTGAAAGAAGTCAGTCACAACATGTCACAGATCGGACCATGCTATTTCTGTGAAATACTCGGAACACACACATCCGTAGGCTTGGCACAGGCTGGGGATGTCAGGGGCTCTAGCAGGGGTAGAGTAGAAGAAATGGGGACAGTGCTGATGGGTACAGGGGATTCTCTTTGAGGTGGTGATGATGTTCTAGAACTAGAGAGAAGTGGCGATTCGTAACACTGTGGCTGTACTAAATGCCATTGAATTGTTCACTTAAAAGTGGTTAGTTTTATGTTATACGAATGTCACCCCCCATACACACATGCAAAGGCTCCTCATTTCCTTGACAGTAGAAACCACATGCTCCCAGAGGCCTACCCAGTCTGCCAAGTTCTACAGGGCCGGGTCCTGTTACTCCTGGCCTCGTTCGCTCCTATTTGTCCATACCCTTATTGGGCATACTGGTGTCCACGCTGCCAGATGAGCGCCCACCGCTACCCCCCTATGCACTGGCTGCTCCCTCTGCCTGGAAAGATTCTTCCCCGAGATCTTCCCTTCCTACTTTGTTTTTGCGCTGAGGTCACCTGGCAAGGAGTGACACGGGCTCCAAGCCTGCTGCCTCTGCCTTCTCGATCACCTTCTAATAACACACTCGCCTCTGCTGACTTACCTCTTTGCTGCTTTCTCCTTTTCTCCCCCCTTCCCTACCATGGAGAGTACAGTGCCGTGAAGAAAGGGACTCAGCATTTCACAGCCTCTGGTCTCTCCATTTGTGCTGATTTGTGGGGGGAAAGTCCACAGAATCCAATAGCAAAAAGAATTACGCATTCAAACAGACTCAATTAAGTGGATTCCGAAGGAAATAGCAACAGAAAACGAAGCCTCAAATTGAAGAGCATAGCGCCATCGCGGCCTTTTATTCTCCGCCAGTACTTCTACTTCCTGAGGCCTGAAAGCATTTATGTTGAAGCTCAGGCTTTCAGTTCAGAACCTCATCTCTAGCGCTTGAGTTTTGAATCTGAAGGAGGTACTTTGGTAGAAAGTGACTCATTGCCGAAGGCGGTGGGAGCCTCAGCCCTTTTCTCGAGGGAGAAGGCAGGTTATTATGAAACAAGTGGGACCAGCATCTCTGACCCAGGGCCGGGTCAGGGGAGGAGGCAGGGGGGAATGCAAAAGCCTCTTTCCACAAGCACACTTGCTTACAAATGTGTGCAAGGCCTTGAGGGTGATGGTGGGAGCAGAAAGGGCACCCGTATTAGTACTGAAGGGAAGACAAGGGGATCTTTCACAAGGGGAGTGGAGGGCTCAGAAAAAAAGAGAAGGGGACAAAGGGGAACAGAGAGAAAAGAAAGGACAAGAATTTAGAAATAGCTCTTGGCCTGAAATATTTGCGGACACAAGCAGAAGTGGGTAAGGGCCACCGCAGACTTGCACGCGGACCTTACACAAGAGGCCTGGGGTGAGAAAATAGCATCATGAGCTCAACGCGATGACACTGTGCAGCTGGGGTATCTCTTTTAATCTGGGTCTTCATTGTGGCTGCAGGCCGATGCCAACGCCAATGAGAGGTGCTCCCCTCCCCCTCCCTCCGACGCTGGCTTTCAAGTCAACACAGGTCTTCCTGGGTCTCTGCTCATCTCAAGCATAAGGAAGAGATAGGACCTGAGACGAAGGGACTCTTGGACCTGTAGGGCCCAAGGTGAAGGACATCGTAGTACCTGAGACCGAGCGGGGAATTCTGGGAGAAGAGGTCTCGTGCACAGGGTTCCAGCCTGGGGCAGGGAGGGCGCTCTGCACCAGCCGCTGGTCTCTCACTGGCTCAGGGAGATGCTTCCCAGCCCCACATGGCATCGTCCTGGCAGGGGCCTGGATGCTCCACTCATATGGGTTCCATTTGAGGGGAGAGAAGCTCCAGAAGTCAAGGGGAGGTGAGATTTTTAGGGGATGTTGTCACTGCGGACAGTGGGCGCAAAAGCAGCAGGAGCCAGTCCCGCGGGCAGCGCACGTTCGTGCGCTCCCGGGAGAGCTGGGCGGAGGCTCAGCGCCGGCATGAGGCGGCCCCGTGACTGACTGACGATTGCCCGTAAGTCCTGCAGCCTAAGCCAAGCAAAAGATCAAAGAAGCCAATTTCTCTTACGATGGCCAGTGGCGCCTGCCTCGGGGGCTCTCAACCCAGGGCAAATAGGCAGTGGCACAGGTGGCAGCATCTGGAAACATTGGGGGGCGTCCCGATGGCAGGGGAGAAGACAGAGCTCCTGCCGCCGAGAGGCGGGAACCAGGATGCTAAGCCACCCAGGACAGCCTCTGCAGCCCAGTCAGTGGACCCCAAGTGTCACCGGCGCTGAGGCTGAGACACCCTCGTCCTAACACATGTCCTAGGTCTGTCTGGCTGTGAAAGAAAGTCGAACTCTTGCCTGTGCGACAGCTGGATGGAACTCGAGGGGATGATGTTAAATGAAACAAGTCAGATGATTTCACTCAGATGTGGAAGCCAGAGAAACGAAACAGACAAAACCAGACCAAACAAACCCCAGAAATCTGACTATAGAATTGAGGGGGTGGGTGCGGGATTGGGGAGCAAAGAGGGGGAGGGGAGCAATGGACTGTAATGGAGGATGATGGGGGCTTCAGTGGTGGGTGTGGTGAGGTCACAGACAATTGAGAGGTGGGAAACTATGCTCCCAAATCCTCGTCACCACCCGTAAAAAATGCTACAGTTAATGAAAAAGGACATCTTCCCCAACTGGTGGAATTAACCAGAACGACAGCCTGATAAAAACAAAAACCAAGCAACCCAGTTAGTAATTGTTCCTCCTTCCTCTTTCCCACCCCACAGAAAATCACTGAATGAATATGTGACCTTTTTCAAAAGCAACTCTGTAAGCAATCTCCTTAAATATGTTTCGCGGCAATTTCTGCCACTCTCCAGAGGCCATTATGTTCCCAGCAAAGTAACGGAAACAACTGCAATCATACAAATCTGTCAATGCATTAGCATCTCTTGCCTAAACTCGCTGAAATGAGAGGTGAGGAGGAAACATATAAGTCTTTTTCAAAAAACCTAGTTTGTTGGTTGTTGCTGCCACAGTTTAAGAGAAAGAGTTAGGATTTATGCTGAAACTGTTCAGTGGCAGGGCCCTGAGGTAAAAAGTCAAGCCCAGTCAGGCAATGCCTGTCTCAGCTGGCTCGAGCACTTGCTTTTTGAATGTGGTGACTAGGAGACTGCGCTTCGGCGCTTCTTCCTAGTCAGGAACCTGATGAGGGTTACAGAAATACGCAGCCCACCAGGCTTTGAGGATGGCCACGCAGAAGGTCCAGGTCATGGCATAAAACATGGAGCTTTGCATGCAAGTGGGAGCTTGGGGAGTTTTAGGAAAATTGCCACCACACTTATCTGGTGACCTTGGTCTTTACTCTTCCGGTCTATAAAACAAAGGCTCTGGGTTATGATCTCCAAGGTCATTTTAAACTCAAGAAACAATAGCACAAATATAGTTAAGTATAAGCTGACCTTGACATGGCTACCATGCTGCCAGGAGTCTCATTAGGTCATTTTTTATCCTTTTTGAAGTAGTTACGGGGGCAGTCACAAGACTGGGTTTGCTCTTTCCCAGTAGAGAAAGGAATAAATATTTGTTGCAGAAGGGTTGTAAATAATTAAGACCGCCTTTCCTTCACAGGGCTGAAGGGCAACTGAAATCTTACGTGGGGAATGGGAGACGTCTCTAGCGCCCAGGTTCCTTGTCATTCTGAAATGGCAGGAGTCGGTGCATATATCAATATGGGCCGTTTCTGTGTTGAACTTGGCCTGGCGGACCTCTTTCAGATAACAGTGTCTCTTGATCTCAGTCTGAACGTCAATGTTGATTAATTTAGAATTGTCCAAGCCAACCTGAACGTAAAATATGGCCTGGCAGTGCGCTGTTTCAGCATCCACTCCCCCTCACGGCGGGCACCTGAAAACCCCCAACAGGAGAAAACACAGCAGGAGGCACAGAAATCACGACGCGTTACCCTCGGCAGGAAGTCCTGGCCGGAAGCCCTGCCACAGGGCCTGCAGGCAAGGGTGACAACCACACGCGGTGCCCCAGGGGACCCTGGGGAAGGCAGGAGCGCTTGTTTGCAGCCAGTCTCCCACCCCCAACCGCAACCTAAAACCCAGACATTTGGCTACCTCGCTCCTTCCTTCAGCAGCTGCTTTCAGCGATGTCAGGGAAGGTTTGAGAGTCTGCTTTACCCACCACTGTGTCTGGTCTTTCCCTCTCTCTTCAGGCCTGGACTCATTCATTCATCCATTAGTTCACTCATTCATTCCTTTTCATCTCAGCAGCAGTTTGGGAGAAAGATGGCCCTCAGAATGACAAAAATGTGGTTTCACGAGAGGCTGAGTGAGTCTTAGGAAGGTGGCCAAGATGGCGGCTGCGGCGAGATGACAGCACGGGCTGCCGCAGCCATACTGAGACACCGGTATTGTCTATCAAGAAACCTCTCTGGGACAGTGTATCGGAGTGGGTGACCTTGAGTGTGAGGACTGCTGAAAACGAAAGCAGAGTGAGCGGCCCCCTCCTCCATTCGAGAACCTAGAAACCAGCTCTGTTTCCTTTGCTAATTCTGTTTAAAGTTTAAGAAAAAAAACCCTCAATGGGGAAATATATAAATATTTACGAAGGCCTCCCTCTATCTATAGCTCCCTTGTGCAACACTCGCCATCCCGCAGCCCCGCAGTGTGGCCTGGACTTGACGCAAATGGTGCAAGAGGCGCTCTACGGTCTGCACGGGTTTGCTTCATAGCGCGAGTGTGGTTGCTTGCGAAGCTGCGAGCACCCGGCCCAGTCAGCGGGCTCCGCCTGGCAGGAAGAGCCCGACCCGGCGCCCCCGGGGTCTGAAAATGGGCTTCCCAGGAGTCTGAACATTTCGACATGATTTCAGGGCCCCCGGACTCAACGCTAAGGCGCGTTCGGCACTGATCGACGCATCGCTCGGCAGGGAGGCCAGATGAAGACAGGAGGCAGCTGAGAGGCATTCTCTTTAGCCCCATCTCCCAAAAGGGCTCACTGGCCTTCGCCACAGCCGCGGGCGCCCTGTGGTGAGTACCGAGGCCGGGTGCTTGGACGCTAGCGAAAAGGGAAGCAGGGTGCGAGAAATCAAGCGGCTGCTGTCAAAACGTAAAAGCAGCTAACGAACACTAGAGAGCTGGCGGGAGGCTCCAGAGGGTGTCTGGTGTGAACATTTCCGGCTGCAAAGGCTACCTGACTGTTGCCCCCAAACCGCAAGCTATCACATGCTTGCAAGAACCCCAGGAGCTTCCTGTTTCGGGAGCCCGGGAGCAAGGCTGCCTATACAGTGCAGGGTTCGGAGTCTGCGTGAGTTGCAAGCTCAGGGAAAGAAGACCCCAGACTTGTATTTTAAGTCTCTCCATGCATCCCTGGGTGCTACGGGACAGTCGCGAGGTCGCTGTGTCCGCCAGGATGGCCGTTCCATCTAGGCCTTGGGGGGGGAAGTGGGGAAATCTCCGGGGCTGAAGCTGCAGCAGTGTAGCTTGGGGGGGGGGGGCTTGCAAAGAGGCACCAGGCTGACCCAGGGGAACATGACTGACCGGTGGCAAGATGGCTCGCCAGGATGGAGCAGGGAGGATTGGCATGGGCAGGCTGGTTTGTGGGGCCAGAAGGCTTACACTCTCTTCTACTGAGTCCAGCACCCACCAGAGACCAATTAGAGCATGTGGAGGAGTATGTAGTCCTGTGTGAAGTTCCCCCCAGGTTGCCAGGTCACCTCAGAGACTCCCTGAAGGAATGGTTGAGGTTCTCTGCTTGTAAACAACAGTGGATACCTATGCAATGCTGCAAAGGACAAGCCTCCGAAGCCCCCGTGATCGTTGGGGTCAGAGTTCTGATAGAAAGATAAGCAGCTTCCTGAAGGTTAAAAAGGCACTGTAGCCATGGCCACAGGTTCCCAAACAGGGGCTCCCTGGGGCCTCCAGCACCCCCTCGGCCCCTGCCTCTGCCCCCGCCACACACACCCGGGGCCCCGAGAAGGCTGAGGTTATGAAGGCTGTCTCTTCCCCTGTGTTAACTCAAGAAAACAATAAGGTTGCGGTCATCTCCAGCTGCTCTGGCCTGGTCTCTGCCCCTCTCCGGCGGGCCAGCTGGAACTCCTGCCTTCTCTCCTCAGCTGGGAGATGGTCCCGGCGCACTGGTCCTCGCTTAGCAGCTGCCATCCGTCTTCTCCACGTGCCTGGGTGAACTTCGCTCCCTGCCTCTGAGTGTGGAAGCGGGTCTTGCTATGGCCATCACGGGGTCCCCTTCACCAGCAGCTCAGTGGGGGAAGCACAAGATGGATTTGGAACCGACGTTCTCACTTCCATTCTGCTGACTGGACTCTCAGCATGTGGCCCTCCCCCCACGTTCATGTCATTTCATTAACCAAGATATTATTTTCCTAAATGAATTTCTAATTATAACAATGATACTTAAGCTGTAGGGAATTTGAACACACCAGAAAGCACGATAATGAAAATATAGCCCTTCTGAGATGCTACTTTGGCCAATCAAAACTGCTGTTAACATTTTGATACATTTCCTTCCAGTCATTGTTTTCCTCCACCTCTGCATAGAGCCATACACACATGGCAAAGCTAGGACAGATGTTGTGGACATTCAATTTTGTACCCTATCTTTTTTTTTCCCATGTTACATGGTATTTTAGCCACATCACCCAGTCCGCTACAGCATGATTAAGGAAAGAATGTGCCCTACGTATATTTAAGAATTACTGTTGTGCATTTAAGAAGCACTTAAGACTTCTACAATTTTTCCCCATGCTAGATGACCCTGCCACGGACACTCTTGACCATAGACTTCAGATTGTTGTCTCTGAATACTGGCCAGACTAGCACCTTTTGAAATCAAAATCAAGACCAAAAGATCTAAATATTTTTAAGGCTGTCAATGCATATCATCAGACCACCCCCCCACCCCCCAAGAGGGGTACACCAATGGGCTGTGGCCTCTGATTTCCTTCATCTTTATCATCAAAGGAGTCGTGGGCCTGCGGGCTGAGAGACCATACTGTGTCTTCAGCAAAAGTGAAAAGCAGAGGCCAGTTCCACATGTGAGATGTAAAGTGCAAGAGGACAAACGGTCAGATGTGGAGCTGCTGGTGCTTCCCAGGGTTGTTCTAGAGAAAAAGACGCCTCCGAAACCATCTGACAGAGCTGCAGCCCTCTCCCGAAGAGACCAGAACAGAACACACTCAACTCGAAGGTGAAAACGAGAGACCTCACCCCACTCGTCCCTCTGTTCCCCAAGTCACACTTCTCTATTCAAGTCGGGGGGTCATGACAGGGGAGCTGACAGGGCTTGAGCTTCTTCAGAAGGGGCGGGTGCATGGGCAGCGCTTCAGTGCGTGGGTAGCGCTTCATTCTGGGAAAAAGGAAAGCGAACGCCAAGCTGACCTCAGGGTCATCTGGAGCACATGTGAAGCGCTGCTCTTTCAACAGCGCTTTTCGGAGCAGCTGAATGCAGCTTGCTTCTCTGGGAGTCATGGTGAACCAGCCTGGTCCTCTTCTGCTTCTGCCAGAACAGACCGCGCCACTGTTTCCCCCCAGGGATAGTGACAGCCCTGGGCTTCCTGGGGACACCTGGGGTGGAAGTGCTGTGTATCAGAGGGGGGCAGAGGGGACCTCTGGCAGCGTCCAGATAATGAACAGGGAAGGCTGGCTGTGGGTTCGGACGCCCAGATGTCACTCTCTGACGCTATGTAAGAGGCCTCTGGTGGCGCACAGGACCAGGCTGGGGTGAGCCATCTTCATCCTCACAGAGCCCCTTGTGGTGGTTGCGCAAGAGACCCGTGATCTGATGACAGGAGCACAAGGGCCTGTGTGGCCGCTAACAAAGAATTACACAAGGCCTGGAACGAACACCGATGTTTTAGAGCACTTGGAAATGTAAACTGCAAAGCATTTTATCACCTCAGGCCATCGCGCGGGGTCGGAAGCGCACCCGTGCACAGCCTTTGACAAGAGCTGCGCTTTCAACGGCGCTTTTCAGAGCAGCTGAACGCAGCTTGCCTCTCTGGGAGCTTAAGCTGGTCGCCTTACAGCCGTTACAAATCGGCAGCGTGGCAAGAAAGAAAACTGAAATCCAACCCAACGTGGGGACTGCAGGCTCTGGAGCCTCAAATGTCACTGCCAGAGGGGCGCGGCCTCGCCTCTAATTATGGGCCTCAGACAAGGGTGGAAAATGTCTGCCAGACTCTAGGTTTGGCTGCTCCCGCAGCCAGCAACAGTGGGCCCAGGCCCCAGAGGCAGTGATGAAGAACGAGACTGAGAAACCATTCGGTTGATTTCAAGACTTCCTGGGCACCAGGAAGCCGCAGCGCTCTCTGGGGCCCAGCTGAGAGCCAATCCTAGCTGAGGTGTCGCAGCACATTCTGCCCATATTTGGCTGTGATCTTGCTACATTCAACTAACCTTACAATATATGCACTTGAAATGCAAGGTTTTCAGAAGCCTCTCTCTCTCCCCCTCTCTCTCATACACTCATACACACACACACACACACACACACACACACACACAAACACACACACGTTTTATCTTTCTACTTGGACCTGTGCTCTCACAGGGCAGCTTCAGGGCCAAGAAAAGAGACAATGTAGAAAACGTATCTTTTCATTTAGAAAATAAAAAGGTATCAAGGGCAACGTCTCGCTTTAGACCATTTCCGGGAAAGCACACAGAAAACAGAGGCAAGTTCCGTCCTGTAAAATTCTCAACGAAAGTGGCTTATAAGATTATGGGGTGAGTGAGGAACGAACGCCACAAGCGTGGCTGCACGTTGTCTACAATGTGGAGGAGGTCCTCCGTGTCATGGAGATTCCGGGAACTAAATGCACCCTTTCAAGTTTCTTCTTGGGGAGCGGTGCCTGAGAAGAGCTGCCCCGTCTTGTGGGTAGAGGCATGCATACAATAAACCACATTCTATTTTTTAGGGTGTGACGACCAAGCATTGATATGTGACACCCATTGCAGTCTCACCACAACGCCACAAAGGAGAATCTATTTTTCTGCCCATTTTACAGATGAAGAAATGGAGGCAGGATGCTGACATCACTTGCCCAAGGGGCTCAGTGCATTATACCTGTGTCTGAGCTCCTCACGCTTTGTTCTTACGTTTACTGGCAAGTACAGAGACCTTGTGCAGACCAGAGCAGCCCTGGGGACCCAAATCTCTAAGTCATCAACCTCCTCTGACACTAGGGAAAGAAAACTGGTCAGGCAGCTGGTCTTAAACCTGAGGTTGGCCAAGTTCCCAGAGACCCCTGGGAGATCACGCTCACAACTGTCTCAGTCAGAGAGGAGCCCACCATCCACCAGCTGAGCCCCTCCTCAGGATTCCAGTTTCCCCCAGTCTCTGGAGGTTCAGTTCTAGAAGGTCTTCATGGGCCGAAGGACACAAGGTTTGTGGTGGAGGCTCAGTCACAACATCTCTATTCTCAGAGTGGGGGCGGATGAGGATGGCGGGGTCAGGTCACCCAGCCTCCCCTGGGATGCCAGCTAGGCCCACCTCACCCTGCAGAGCAGTGGCTCTGGGCCCCCGAGGGATGGTTTTGCAATGTCTGGAGACATCCTTTGGTTGTCACAGCTTGGGGGAGGGTGCTACTGGCATCTAGTGGGTAGAGGCCAGAGATGCTGCTAAGCACCCTCCGGTGCGCAGGATGGCCCCCCCCCGAATAGAGTGATGGAGCCCTGAGTGTCGGCAGCACTGCGGTGAGAAGCCTGCTCTGGAGTCTCGGCTTATCGCATTCCTCCCACAGCTCGGAAGAGGTTCTGTCTGGGTTTTCACAGTCACTTGCAACCACAAGGCCAACAGCCCATACAGTCAGGCCAAGGGCAGCGCCATATGGGTTTTAATTTGCTGCATCTTTCTTCCTGACAGAAAGAGGTCAGTGTTTGCCTCTGCTGATAGGCGTCCGGGCCAGGGAAGGGGCTGGTCCTATCTAGTAGGTTGAATAATCAACCCCAAAGAAATCAGGCCTTGATCCCTGAAGTCTGTGTATTAGTTTATTAAAAACCAAAACAAAAGAAGGAAGGTCCTTGCAGATGTGGCCAAGTTAAGGACTGTGAGATAGGGAGGTTACCCTATGTTATCTGGCTGGGCCCCAGCATGCAATTGCAAGCATCCTTATAAGGAGTCAGGGGAGCTAGAACACACTGAAGGTAGACATGGCGATGAGTGGGAGGAGGTAGAATTTGGAGCAATGGGGCTGCAAGCCAAGGAATGTGGGTCACCAACAGAAGCTAGAAAGGCAAGGATCTCTCCTAGAGCAGCTGAAGGGAGCATGGACCTGCCAACATCAGTGATACTGACTTCAAATTTCCAGCCCCCAGAACCATGAGAGAATAAATGTTGTTACAAGCAACCAAGTTTGGGGTTATTTGTTGTAGGCACCCTGGGAAACAAAAATAGCCTGACATCCTAAAGTCCCCAAATTGATGAGCTGAGCTGCATGGTAAGGCAGTAGTCTGGTTTACTGTTAAGCTTCCCAGGGTCCCAGCACATTATCAAACACACTATAGGTGCCCAGTCAACGGTGAGCGTATGCTTCCTTCATCCTGACCCTAAAAAACGGCCCATTGTGCTCTATTATTTGGTGATTAGAAACAGGAATCCCCACACATCTGTCAGGCTTCCCAGCTGGACCAGGATACCATTAGTATTCTTTGCTTATTCGTTGGGGTGTTATGTATATATAGTAAAATGCACATACCTTCAGTATACACCTTCATAAGTTTTTGCCTATATATGCCTTCCTTTAGCCACTATCAGGACCAAGATAGAGTCAGTCACTCCATTAAAAGATGCGGTGCCGTGGGGACCAGACTCCACCCCCACCTTGGGCTGCCAATCTCTCATCACAACTCCCGGCAGGCCACGAACGCACTTCCTGAATGGGGCTGCTGCTGGGAAGGAGAAACAAGCAAGGCACCATCGTGAGGAAAGGGACACGAACACAAGACCTGCAGTAGGCTGCTCCTGGTGTTGCACTTTAGTGCTTTGGCTCTGATTCTCTTAGGAGGCAATGGAAGACACCATCTTGGCCCTGTGGTGGATTCAGTCTGTACAACGTATGGGCATTCTGGCTCTCCCCTTCTCTGTCAGCTCTGTGGGCTCTGCCTGGCCTTCCAGCCCACAGGAACCTCAAACCCATTCTCCTGGCGACTCTGTTGTTGGGCCTTGCCCACTCAGCTCCGGGCCCTGCCTGTCTGAGGGACATTTGCCTACAAGGGCATGGGTGATTTAGCAGTTTGACGGGGAGTCTGTATTTGCAAATCTCTCCTGTTCTCTCTTTCTCTCTCTTTCCCAAAAGGCCTTTGAACACTCCAGGCTCTGACTGTTTTATACATGCAGGTGGTAAGAACCCTTAGAACAGGTAACATGGTTTTTTTTCTCCATTAACAGAGCCCCTGGATGCTCCTTGATTTCACCCAGTATCAGCTCCAGAAAGTTCCCGTTGTCCTTTTCCAGTCAATTAACTCCATGCTCCTCACACTCCAGCGAGCCACAATTCTGTCTCCTACCCCCATTAACCAGGTGTGCTTGTTTGGGAACTTCATAGAGACGGAATCATACAGCCCACACACCAGCACCCGCCTTTCTTCTCGCCATAGAATGTTGCTGAGATTTAGCCATGTGATTGCGTTGGGTCAATAGTTTCTTCTTTTTAAAAAACTACTGTGTATCTTCCACCCTAAAGATACGCCACTCGGCTGGGCATGGTGGCGCATATCTGTAAGCGGCAGCCTAGGAAGCCGCGGCCAGAGCCAGTGATGGTGGTTTGAGTCCCTCCGGGGGCAACATAGCGATGTCTAGTTTAAAAAAAAAAAAAATAGTTGGGCATGGTGGCACGCGCCTGTAGTCCCAGCTACCTGGGAAGCTGAGGCTGGGGATTGCTTGAGTCCGTGGTACCCCGGGCAACGTGAGCCTGCGGTTCCACAGGCAAAAATAGCGAGACCTAGTCTCAAAAAAAAAAAAAAAAAGATATGCCACTCTTTGTTTATTCATGCTTCTATTGACGAACACTTGAATTGTTTCCAGTTTGGATTTCCCATGAATAAGGTTTCTGTGGGCATTGTTGCCGGGCTGTATACTTTCATTTCTCTTGGTTGTGTACCTAAGAGTAAAAGTGCTGGGCCTTAGGGAAGGTGTCTGCTTAACTCAGTAGCAATCAGTGTCACTAGTCTTGATTTAGATTCAATAAAACAGATTTTTTAAAGAGAAAAATAAAGCAGTGACCATCCTTCGGCACTTCCCCAATCCCAGTGATTAATAGTCACTTCTTAAAGAAACAGACTGCCTCTTTCGTGGGCCTTGCGAATGGCCAATTGAATCAGCAGCAGCGCAAGCTGGAGGGGCACAGGGCCTGGAGAAGTGAACGGGCACATGCACATAAGCACATTCTCATTCCCTCCACACCCACACCGGCTCACCTCTTCAAAGCCCGCCTTTGCCTTGCGAGCGAACACAGGGCTCACACAGGCAGGGCCCCAGGGGAGAAAATACTTTAGGAGGAACATTTGCCCTGCCACGCAGCCCTGATTGAAACGACAACTGCAGACAGCCACGAGTACGCGGACCGTGGAAGACCAAGGCACTCGGCTCTTCCCTGGTGTCTGTTCAGAGCATCTGAAGGCACCTTATTCCCCTGCCCTGAAGTTCACAGCTGTCTGGGGCCGGGGCCCTGGAGCAACAGCCCTGCCTTCCCAGCTGTCAGTTCCCCTCAGAAGTGAATTTCTGAGCACCAGCTGCTCCCCACTTGATGCCACCGAATTCTAGAAACCTTAACCAACTTGGCAAACGCAATAGAGGGAAACTATTTTAAGAGGCTGCAGTGCTATCGTGACACTCTGGAAGGAAAGCTGGGCTGCCAAAGGGAAGCAAAGCAGGACCAAGCCTGTCCTCACAGGTGCGTTGTACCACAGCCTTTACTCGTCCCAAGGGAAATGCATTCCTTTCCCCGACACGGGGCTTGCAGACAGTTTCTCGAATGGTGCTGCACCGCGATCGTTTTCAGACGAACACGCCACCCCTTCTGCTAGTCACACTTTGTCTTTGCCCATGAGGCGAGACTTCAGCGAGCGGCAGCCTGGCGCAATGCTCCACTCCTTGGCGCTTTCCTCGAAAATCTGAGACACGCTTCTGGAATCCACTCGGCTCTGTCTGTGCCTCATAATTTACTCGCTTTCCCTTAACTCCTCATACTGTCCTTTGCCCCTTCCCATCCACGGGAAAACAAAAAACAAAAAACAAGCCACGTTTGTGTGACATCCCTCAGACCGAGTTGGCAAATAAGAAGTGTCAATAGCAGGCTGTACATCTGGCACCAGGAAACTGAAACAATGGGTGATTCAATACCTTTTTTTTGTTTTGTTTTGTTTTTGCTTTCCTTCTTTTTCCTTCTTTTCTTTGTTTTGCTTTTAACCACTTTTCCTTGGTTCTTCAGCTGTCTGGATGTTTTCTGGAGAGAAACACAGCACGTGTTACGCGATCTTTGTCATTTTTGAAAGAAGACTTTTGAGTAAACTCATCCCAGACCTGTTTTCAGAACAGACACGAGCTTTCTAGCTTTCTCAGTGCACCTGACGATAGCGCAGTCGGAACGAGGCCTACATTTTCACAGAGCTTTCCTGAAGCTCTGTTTCCACGTGACTTGTTTAGCAGACCTGCCATGCTCTGAAGGGCAATTCTCCCTCATTCGACAGGGCACGCAGGGCTGCTGAGGAAGAGGTGGCCCTGGCACTGGTAGCGGCCTCCTTTTGTTAGAAGTCCGCACTGCCACTGGAACCCCCATGCAGACCCCGGGAGTCCCCATCAGAGTGAGGGAATTCAATCTAATTATTTGTGGAAAGACTTCATTCCTGGCTTAGTTCCACTTGCAAAACTAAGTCTTGCCTTGGAAAATTGAGACTCTCTCACCACAGATGCCTTTGTCGGGTCACAGACTGTATCAAACTTTTGTTGTTAGTTAGGTTTAATGAGGTATAATTAACCCAGAGTATAATTCCTCCTTTCTGTGTATATAGCTCCATGAGTTTTGAGAAACAAATATAGTCATGAGGCTACCGCCCCAATCAAGACACTGAAAGTCCGTATCACCTCAACAAGTTTCCTGTTGTTCCCTTGAAGTCAGTTCCCTCCCCCCAACCCCCCGAGTCCTGGCAGCTGCTGACATGGTTTGTGTCCCTGCAGTTTTGCCATTTTCAGAATGTCATGGAAATGGAGTCATAACCCGTAGCCTCTGGCCCTGTCTTTTCACTGACCGTCTCTTTTCAAGGTCGAGTCACGTTGCCTGCACCTGTGCTGGCTCCCACCCGCGACGGGGCAGCCTTGCAATGCACAGACTTCCCAGCATTGGCGGCCATAGCCCGACTCGAGAGGGGGTTTGTTTGAGAAACTTTCACACGCAGGTGTCTGGGTGAACACGTTTCCATCTGTACCGCTGTCTTCGTGCTGGGTGCTCGACAACGCACCGTGACTTTTTTTTTTTAATGCATCTCTTGAGATGATCATACACATTTTAGCCTTTATTTTGTTAAAACTGCTGTATCACATTGATTTATCTGCATATGCTAAGTCATCCTTCCATCCCAGAAATAAATTCCACTTTATCCTGGTATATGATTCTTTAATGTACAGTTTGGTAGTATTGTGTTGAAGACTTCTGCATCTGCGTGTATCAGGGATGTTAGCTTACGCTTTTCTTTTGGTAACTGGCTTTGATATAAAGATGATGACTTTGTGACTGAGTTTGGAAGGCTTCTCTCTTGTTTTATCCTGAAGAGTTTGTGAAGAATTCATATTCTTTAAATATTTGATGGAATTTGTCAGCTAAACTATCTGTGCCTGCAGTTTTCTCTATTGGGAGATATTTGATTACTGATCATATCTTTGTTTTTTTAATTTTTTAAAATTTTTGTGGGAAGAAAGCAAGTGACATACAGATAGGTATACATATTACAGTACCATAATTACAAAATTATAACCATGCAAAATAATATATTATTTACTGATGTGTGATTTAAAAGCGCACTGTGACTTTTACACAGAAAGGGATTCTTCATGCTTCCGAAGACCAACACAGCAGTGGGCTGGAGGTTGGTGAGCCACTTCTCCTGAATTGCTAATGGCTGTCGCCTCGTCGTGTCCTGTGGCAGAAAGAGCAGGTGTGCTCGCGTGCATAGCAGACAGACTAGAATTGGACTGAGACTGAGCTCAGCGTGGCACCTGCTAATGACACCAACGTCATCAGGGTACCAGAGTAAAGACCAACGTCATTAGGGTACCAGAGTAAAGACAAAATGAAACAGGACAGTGACAGAGCACTCTGTCTGTTAATACGGGCACTGGGCTGATTCATGAAGCCTCATCATCAGGGTCCTAATCACTGCCACCCCCAACTACCATCACATTGGGGGTGAGGATTTTCCCATGTGAATTCTGAGGGGACGCCTGCTTTCAGCTTATGGCCTGGCTGCGTCTTAGGAGAGGGAGTGCTGACTTGTATGCTAAGTGCATGTTCCATTGATAAGAAACTACCGGTTTCTCAAATGGCAGTACCATTTCCACTGGTAAAGTGTAAGATTTCCAATTGTTCACATTGTGGTAGTATTATCGCTCTTTTTTCCTTTAATTATACATTTTTATGGGTTTGTAGTGGCATCTCAGGGCGGGTTTAGTTTGCATTTCCCAAAGGAATAACAACGATGGTATCTATTCCTGTGTATCGCAGCCTGTCTCTCTTCTGTGTGATCTTCTGTGTGTGATCATCTTCTGGTCACTTTTAAATCGAGTTGTTTATTTTTATTCTTGGCACGTGAGAGCTCTTTAGATATTTCTGGAAGTGTGTCCTTTATCAGACGTATGATTTCTAAGTATCTTCTCGAAGTCTTCACCTTGGCTTTTCATCTACTTACTGGTATCCTATTGCATTCTTTCCTTTGCAGAGAGTGGCCGTTATTTCTTACCCCACTCTGACATCTCCACCATCTTGGGCAACATAGTAAGAAGCTAGGAGGTACCACTGGCTGGGTCCAATTCCTAATACTCTGGCTATGGGGTAAGGCCAGTCTCCTGAAAGAACATTGGCCTAAGCATTGGATACTTCACTCTCTTATTGTAACATGCATAGAATAATCTGGAAAGTTTGGTTAACACGCAGATTTCCAAACTCTACACCTAGAGATGTTTACTCAATAAATATGAGGTGAGGTATACAGGTAATTCAAAGTTCAGTAACCCCTCAGACAATCCTGATATAGCTGGGATCAGGATGATAGTTTGAAACCCAAAATGTCTAAGGCCATTGACGATGTGTGATGTCTGTTCTAGTCAGGATGCAAAGTGTCCATCAGGACGAAACAAAATGGTGGTGGATAAGTCAGTGTGTGAAAGGACGATCTCACTCCCCAAATCCTTCCTGTCAGTACCAATTACCTTAACCCCATCCCCGAGTCACTGACTCGGGAAACATCAGAGAAACCCCCGCCCCCAGGATGCCAGAGGGAAACTGATCACCTCTCAGGAAAAACAAGTGTCTGGTCTCTCCCTTGCTTTCTTCATCTCCAACACTCTCCCTTTGCCAAAAACCTAGCAGTGTGGGGGGCGGTGCCACACAACTAGATTAAAAAAAAGAAACACCAAGAATGCTGGAATGTGGGGACCTTCTTACTGAACAGTCACTCATTCCATGCTCTCTCTGCTCTGACTGGCACACCTTACCTCAGACAATACCTTTCAAAATGTGATACTTTGAGTGCTTACAAGAGGGGGAAGGTTCCCAGGTAAATAAATAACTTATGGCACATTAATAAATGTCAATACATTTTTGACCTTGACCATGAATAACATTTCTCCCTCTGTTAAGTGCCAGGCTGTCAGCTCTGGAACAATGAGGAATTCCAGTTCATTTTTTTTTTTTTTCCAGAACCACTGTAATTACAGGAAGCCAGGGGTGTGTGGAAGTCTTTGGTCTCATAACAAATTTTGGGACAAAAGAAGAACTTATTCTGCATATTTTCAAACAAATCAATGAAGGATGTTGAATCTGAATCGTTATCACTTTGCACAGAGAAGGCAACACAGCCAGAGCAACCCACAGTCCAGAGGTCGGTGGGACCTCAGTCCAGGGACCGTGTCGCACCACACAAGCAAGTCTGAGGTTTTTCCTGAATCAGGCAACTTATTCTGACGTTGCGTCATGACAACCAGCCTGACTGAAGTTTTCTCTACTGACAGAAAGCGATGGAGGCTGAGCTGACCGTCAAGGCTAATGAGTCAAGTACTATTGTTTCAATGTGTGGGCGCCCCTCAGCTGAAACCGTTTCAAAGGCCTGTGGTTTTAATCCTGAGGTGGAACGTTTCTTTAACTCACAACTAGTTAACAGATCATCTGGCTAACGCAGGTAACTAGTCGGCTCTGGCAAACAGAAGTGGTCAGTGATCTGTCCTCAAAGGTGGGGTGTTGGAAGAAGGCTGGAAAGGGGAGTCAAGAACTAAGGATTCTTTGGTCCATGTTTAGCCCTTTAGTCTCTTCCTTCTCTGGAGCAACCCCAAGCTCATCTGGGGTCCATCATTGCTGGCTGTCACCTCCATTCTGTTTTCAGTCCCTTCTTGGTGGTGTGTGTACCCCCACCCCTTGTAGTTCTGGTGTCGCTTAGAGAGCCTGGCTCGTCTCCTTTGTCAGCTGAGAAGTTCCCTGGAGGGAACAGACATCAGTTGATAGTTGGTCTGGTTGGTCTCCTCGGTCATGGTTTGCCGTTTAGGTGTCAGGCTGCAGCCATATTTCTGTGGCCTTCCTCCCCCGTCGAAAGGAAGTGCGCCTTGCTCTTGCTGGAGGTTGTAAAAAGAAGATACTAAAGGGCTAAACATGGACCACCGGACAGTAATGAGAGAGGAGGCAGAGTGACCAGAGGGGAGTGGGTCCGGGGGGGGGGCATTCCGAGGGTACCAACAAACATATGAAGATGACTGATGTATGAAATAAAAAAATCAACAACTATATATAAAAAAGAAATAAGGATTCTCCTGTTTCCTTGAGCTAAAGCAGGCTTCCTTTAACTTTCACAGCAACAGATACTTAAGGAAACAGATTTGTAAGAAGACTAAAGCCAAAGTGGTTAACCACGCTCTCTAAATATAATCTACCACCCCCTCAAGCAAGCAAGCAAATAAACAAAATGGCCCTAACAACATGAGCGATTATGAACCTCCCGTATTCATAGCACCAGAAACCAGGAAGCCACAGGATTCTAAGAAGTTAGTAGAGAAATCTTTCCTTTCTTTTAAAAAAGACTTTTTGGGGGGGGGGGGAAGCAGTTTTAGGTTTACAGTAAAATACAGAGGAAGGTAGATTTATCCCCTCCTCCCTGCCCCCATGCACGCACAGCTCCCCTATTATCAATACCTTTCACCAGAATGCTGGGGTCTTGTCAACCAGGAACATACATGGCCACCTCACAATCCCACAGGTCCACAGTCTACCTTGGAACTTGCTCTTGGTATGTGCAGTCGATGGTTTTGGACAAGTGCACAATGGCATATCTGCCATTTTAATGTTGCAAGTGTAGTTTCAGAGTTAAAAATCCTCTGTTTCGGCTGCTCACCCCTCTCCTCTCCCGATTCCTGGCAACCACTGACTTTTTAATTGTCTCCTTCATTCTGCCATTTCCAGAATGTCACGTAAACGTGATCATGTATTAGGTCATCTTTTCGTTAGCGCATGACTGAAGGGTACCCAGGGGCGTGAAACTGTTAAGGGGTGCACGCTTTAAAAGGGAGGCAGTCAGCCACATGCACAAAGGCAGAGGAATCGGACTCTCAATGCCATGGCTTTTAATAGAATTGGTGTGTGTGGAGAGAGGAGAAAGGCTTTCAAATAACAGCAACTCTGAAAATTATCCATCCCGTCATGGGTAAACAGGCTTGGCCTGAAGCAAGGCTGCTGAGGCCCAGAAGCTTGACACTATCTAGGGAACCACAAGAAAGGGGTTAGACAGTTCCCGGAGTGTTGTGACAGGAGAGAATCAGAGTTCAAAATATGCCATATCCAGATACAGGCTGCCATTATCTCTGCCAAGCGCCAGGAGCAGTCTCTCCCCAAATCTCTCCTCCACGTGTCCCCCCCCCCCTTCCCCCAGATATAGAGCTATTTCCCAGCATGCCCTCCCCTCTTCAGGAGGTTGGATTCATGGCATACTGGGCTGTGTAACCCAAGGGTGCTACAGGTAAGTGTGGTTGTATAGTTAATGTGGAAAAATTAGAACATACAGAAAGGACCAATTAGCAACATCCATTCCAATTCTACCACCCAATAAAAACTACTGTTCGCATGTCGGTGGCTATTTCTCCATGAAGCTACACATGTTTATGATGTATGTTTACTTTACATGGGATCCCGTTGTAGTTGCTGTCTGGAGATCTGCTGCTTTGACTTATGCTATATTGTGAAGTCACTGCAGGCCAGCAAATAGGCACCTTCATCACCCATAGAAATGGCTGCGTTGTACTCCACCGTAGGCTTATAAATATTAATAAGCGCACACCGTATCCTATGTGTCTGGTACTGTCCTAAGCACTATGATAACAGCCCTGCGAGGTAGGTAGGATGATTACTCCCATTTTCCCTTCGGGGAAATGTGCTAAGGAGAGGTTCATAGCTTGTTGTGATTATACTGACAACCTCTGAATCATCCACTTTCCAAGGGCGAACTGTATGTTTGCAGGTGATGGTTTAACGAAGGGCATTATGCTAAGGGAAATAAGTCAGAGCGAGAAAGATGAGTCTATGTCAGCTCACATGTGGAATCTAAAAAAGTGGAACTCATAGAAACAGAGTTGAGCGGCAGGGATCAGAGGCTGGGGGGTGGTGTTGGGGGGTGGCAAGGGGCAGGGATGTCATTCAAAGGGTATATACTCCCTTCCAAGATGAGTGCATTCTGGGTAGCCAATATCCAACACCGTGCTGAGGTAGTTGATACCGGCATATTACACACTTCAAAGCTGCTAAGAGGGGAGGTCGTAAATGCTCTTATAACTGCCCTCCATAGCAATTAGGCGAGGAGATGGAGGTGTGAACTAAAGCCGCTGTGCTAAACTAAACCATCTCACAGGGTACATGTGCATCATCAGGGGGTGTACCCAACAATGCCCTGGGTCGATGCCATCGCAATAAAGCGGGAGGAAATGGTGAGGTTTGGTGAGCGAACAGACCCAGGGCACTGGCGTTCCCAGCATAGAAGCGGGGCGTGTGTACTGAGCGTGCCAGGTGTGCCCAGGTGCAGCGGCCAGGCAAATAGCAGACAAAAGACACTAGCAAATCCATGAAGGCCACCAAACCCAGCAGTTACGTCATCTAACTGGTATTTTAAGCAGCTCTCTCTTCTGGAATTGTTAGGGCAGAAATAGATCACTGCTAGAGCTAATACAGCCAAACAGAAATCACCGACTTAAAAACTTAGAGGTAAAATTAGCACACAGTTATTTTCTTTCGATGTGTTACGCGTACAAGGCAAGGGAGGATATCGAGCTACTATTCAGTAATAGAACAAAAGGGTGCATGAGCGCGTGAACAGTAAGCTTTTGAACTTGAACATGGCGTGACACTTCTAGGAATTAAGGTGTTTTTTTGTTGTTTTTTTTTTAAAAGCAATGTGCAGCCAATCCAGCCCAGGTTGTGCAGGGTGGGCCAAGGCGGGGCCAAGGCGGGCCAAGGCAGCCTCCGACATGGCCAACGTGGGGTCGTACGCATGGCCTGCCAGGAATCACCTGGGCCTCTTGGTAGAAAATGTGACAAAGTTATTGGAACCGATGATTGAATTTCAGAGATTCTGAGACTGAAACTCCCCAATGAGAAGAGATGGCTTTCTTGGCACACTGCAGGCAAACGGGGAAGACAGCTGTGTGGGCAAAGAGCCAAAGGTGGGCACACAGCATGCCAACTGGGTTCAGGAGTCAGGCAGAGAAAGGACATGTTTGGCAGTGGCACCTTCCATGAGCGCAAAGAGGCCAAGGCTTTTGTTTAAGAGTTCGGAGTTCCTTGATGGCATGAGGCCTGACAAAGTTCTCGAAGCACCAAGTGAGCAGCATAAGCAAGACAAGAAAGAGAGGAGGGGAGGCGCACTTGGAAATTACTACAGCAGCCCCTGACCCCTGGTCTCACTCTCTGTGGTTTCAGGTACCCACCACCAAGCTGGGTCTGAAAGAGTTAGAGACACACAAGATGTCTGGGGGTGGGGACCACACAGCCATCACCTTCCACAGTGTATTGTTATCACTGTTCTATTTCATTGTGAGTTCTTGTTAATCGTACTGTCTTAGTGTATGAAAGTTTTCCAATTTTTTTTTTTTTTGAGACTAGTTCTCTCTATTTTTGCCCATGGAACCGTAGACTCACGTTGCCCGGGGTACCACAGACTCAAGCGATCCCCAGACTCAGCTTCCCAGGTAGCTGGGATTACAGGCGCACGCCACCACGCCCAGCTATTTTTTGGGACTAGGTCTTGCTGTGTTGCCCTGAGCGGGACTTGAACTGTGATTCCCCAGCCGCCTCATAGGCTGAAGCTTACAGGCACGAGCCACCATGCCCACAAGCCTTCAGACTGATACAGCCTTGGAATAAGTGTAACCCTGGTGATTTGCTTTGTGAAACAATACTGTAGAAGTTCCATAGTCAGGTAAGTAGAGCCAATTAACTTTACCTCCATCATATTTTGGACTCCTGTTCTGGATGGAGGATTTCAGAGATGGTATCTCTTCATATTTCTATGAATGTCTTCAACCACAAATAGCCCTAATAACAAGCTACCTTGGTTTCTTTTTAATTTGCAGTGGAAAATGATGAGTGTTCCAAAGATCTTTTAAACAAACACAAAGAGTTTGAGTTGATGGAAACTTATTTATAAGCTCATGAAGTTATCACCAGGTTGCAATGAAGTACAAACCAAGAAATTAATTGAGGAAAAATAGCATCACCACAGTTCTGCTCCACTGGGCACCAGTAGGTCTCAGCAGCTCTTGGAGCGAGCAGGTTGGCACCGACAGTGTCACTGAGTGCCTTGTGGGTAAGCTCTTCAGACACATCATTTTAAGAGATGATGAAATATAAGTTCTACTTTAGACTAGTTCAAGTTGCAGCGCATCTTCAAAGGAGAAAGAATTCAGGGTATTTATGCTGTTGCTCATTTCTATAATCTTCTTGCTTCTTTATGTAAACTCTTTGGAGTCACAGCACGAACTTTCCAGAGCATCTTACATTGCTGTTGGATGATAAGTTCTCTTCTGCTGTATTTGTAACTAGAGTCCAAGAAAAATGGGGATTTGCAGTGTGTTTCCATCACAGGCCACCATGGGATAGAGGAGGTAATACTGTATGTCTGTGCCGTTCTCTCCCTCATCTTCTACTGCATATTTAGAGGAGGAAACATACTCTCTTTCCTCTCCGTAGAACTTCTCCCAGGGTTGACTCCCTTCTTTGTAGGACAGGGGTCAGCGGCCCCCCAGTCCAGGGTCCCACTCCAGCCCACTGCCCACGTTTTCATGGTATGTGAGCAGAAAATGCTTACGCTATTTTTTAACGATTGAGGAAAAATCAGAAGACGATGAATATTTCATGACATACAATTATGTGAAATTCAAATTTCAATGCCCACAAATAAAGCTGTACCCAAAGGCAGACAAGCTGCAACCCCTTGCGTCTTATCCGATTAGTACGAGCAACGCTGGTAGAGTTGTGTTGCGACGAAGACACAAGAGACCCTGCGCCCACCAGACCAAGATTATTGATAACTGAACCTTTCAACAGAAAAGGTTTGCCGACACCCATTCTAGAAGCTTCATTAAATTTAAAGGTTTGCTAATAGCAGCTAACAGGGCGCGGGAGACTCCATCTGCCAAAGTGGGAGCACGTGACCCCTGATGACAATGACCCATTACAGTGGCCCAGACTCAGCTGACTCCCTGACACACGCATCTCATTTTGGGCTCCTCTCTGCTCGCTAAGAGGTCAGGACCCCTTCCAGTGAGAACAATTCTGTGTGGGGTGTACGGAGGGCTGGCACCTGAGAGTGAATTAGGCTACAGTAAGCTCCAGAAATACGGTATAGATGGCGCTGCTCACATGTTCGTGTGCATTTTTATTAGCTGGAAACTTGTTAAAATGTGAACTCTGATTCCCTAGGTTGGTCCTAAATTCTGCATTTCTCGCAAGTTCCCTGGTGATGCAAGTGCCGTGGGTCCACCGGCCACACTTCCAGTGACAACGGATTACGTGCCAATGTCTATTTCTTCAACAGACTTGGTTGCCTTTTCGTCTTTGAATTTCTTCAATACCAATACAAATATTCCTAGATGACGATGGAGGGCTTCTAGCTTACATCTTATTCCTTCATTTACTGCCCCCTTTCAAGTCTACACTAAGAAGGATCACTCACTCGGTTTCCTGGGTTGGAATAAGATGGTCAGGGAAGTTAGGTGAAGAATGGGTGTCCTGGTTTGGAAGCTCAGCTCCCCCACTTATGAGCTAGATGAACTTGGTAAGTTCTGGACCCTCCCTGAGCCCCCCTGCTGCTTTCATGAGCACAAAGGATTAGAAAACCTTCGTCTTCCCACGTGTGTGTTTTTTCCCTGCATGTTACCTTTTATACTCACACTTCAAGTGAGGAACACTTCACTTTTGACATTTCTGGTCACCAAATGTGCGCGTGTAGAGTGGGACCCCTACGCCAAGCCATTCTCCATGACACCAGCTGGGTGTCCCAAGTTCAACTGAAGCCTGGCACTGTCTGCCTGGGGAGAGCATCAGATGCCTTAGGTTAAGGGCTCAGCACCTCAAGGTCAGTCCTGCCCACGTCAGACGCCAGTCACGCCTAGGATATCACCAGGGCAACTGATCTGACTTACCAGCTCTCCACTGGTGGCGCTCATGAGTCCCTCCCTGGGTTTGGAGAAATTGCTAGAGTGGCTCCCAGACGTCAGGGAAACACACCCCATGTGATTAGAGGACTTGATAAAGGACACAGATGAACAGCCAGATGAAGAGACACGTGGGATGCAGCCCGCAAGTGTCCTGAGCACAGGCGTGTCTGTTCCTGTGGCACTGGGGTGCACAACCCTCAGTACCTGAATGTATTCACTCACCCAGAAGCTCTGAACCCCAGGAACAGGGGTTTTACGGAGGAGTCCTCACAGAAGCATGGTCAATTGTCACCTCCATTTCCAGCCCCTCTGCCCTCTCTGGAGGATGGGGGGTAGAGTGAAAATTCCTAGCTTCTCATAGGGCTTGGTCTTTCTGGGCATGGGTCCCTATCGGAGCCCGCCCAGAGTGGCTTCAGTAGAACAAAGGACACTCCTGCGCTTTGCTCATGTAGGGATTTACAAGGGTTTTGGGAATCCTGTGTTGGGGACGGGGTCAAAGACAAGGGTCAGAGAAGAGATGCTTCTACTGCCCTTATCACTTAGAAAATGACTGGGGCTCTATTCTCTCACGGGTGGAGGCAGCTTTGGTTCCTGTCTCATAGGCACAACAGTGTGGACACAGAGTGAGCCTTCAACAATGGGCGCTCCACATCCGTCACAGTTTGGTCACTCCCCCCGGAGTGCCTGAAGTCCTATGATCCTTTGTGGGATTTAATGCGGACTGTCTCCACGGAGCATCATGACAACTGCAGGTGGAGTGGCAATGATGAGTGGTCATTGTTTGTAGAAGGAGAACAGCGAGACTCAGGCTAAATATCTCACTTAGGTCACACAGAGAGAGAGAGAGAGAGAGAGAGAGAGAGAGAGAGGAGAGAGAGAGAAAGAATGAGCGAGCATGAGCACCACCGTGAGAGAGAAACAGAGCAGGGCAAGGGGTGGAAGGGTTGAGGTGGAAACGTAGGGCCTCAAGAGTTCACTTTCTAACACTGAGGTAAAATTTACCTCAATAATAAAAAATAAAATGGAATAAAACAATACATAAATTAAAATAGCAAAAAGAAGTGGCAGTCCCTAGAAAAAAATTCACACAGCATCAAATTACACAGTGAACAGTTCAGCGGCCCTCAGCACCTTCACAGCCTTGCACTTTCTCCCAAGTCCGGGTCGTGCCAGTGTCCCTAAGGGAAAGCCTCTATCCATTAGCATTCATTCCGCGTCCCCCTCCTCCAGCTTCAGCAACCACCATCTGCTTCCTGTCCCCACAGAGCTGCCAGTTCTGGCCACTCCACACACCAGACTCATACTGCTTCCCACCGTCAGCATCGGGCTTCGGAGGTTCAGCCATGCTGAGGCATGAGGCGCTACTTTGCTCAGATTTTGGCTAAGTGAAGTGACATCCCTCCGTGCTTACGTGCCATACCCACACACGTCACCGGGCTGTTTCCATCTTCGGGCTTCTGTCAACAGTGGCGTCTGAACACTGATGTCCACGTGTCCGTGTCAGCTCCTGTTTCCAGTTCTTCCAGGCGGGCATCTAGGGTAGGGTCCCCTGAAGGCTTCGCTGATTGTGTGTTTTAAGTCTTGAGGCTCTGGATTTCACCTGAGGGGTGGCAGCAATCTCCCGTTCTACGCACAGGGCATTGCCAGGGCGAAGGAAATACTCATGCAGTGAAGCAATTGCTCACCCTTTGGGAGCTACCCGGCCCCCATCAAATGCTTTTAGCCAAATCAATAACCTTTATGATACATCGTTTCTTTGCCCCAGGCCACAACTTAACGCAGCACTTTCTAAACAGCCGAGACTTGCCCCAGCCCGGCAGGCAGCAGCAGGGTGAGGGCGAGTACATTGTCCTGATGCTCTCCTGATCTCTGCAACAACAGAATCGAATCGGGCCTGGCTCTGGGGGCCCTGCGCTGCTCAGTGCCGGCAGCCACCTGGAGCGCCGTGCCTCAGGGCTCCGGGCTCGGCTGCCGCTGTCTTGACAACGAGTCCTGTTTTTGAGCACAGCTCAGGACAGCTGAGATCGGGACGCAATCTTGAGAGCTGGACTTTAAGGAAAATGGCCTCCTTCACCCACAGGCTACCGAGCCTTGCCACCAGGCTTGGCAAAGGCGAGAGCAGGCAGCATGGGTTCAAGAAAGAGAAAAGTGTCACTGATAAGCCTAGGGCCTGCCCTGCCCTTCCCAGCATAAGCAGGGGGGGAAGGACCTGGACTTTTCCTTATTCAGGATGGAATCGCAACGGGCCAGAAGCTGGCGGGGCCTCCTTGTGGGCTCCATCTCTGGCTCCCAACAACCTTTAGCTCTTGCTCGATTGTGACATCCTCAAAGAAAGCTTGCCAAGAGCACCCTTTCAGCGACCTTTCCTGGTTGATAGAGCTTCCCAAAGACTGAGGGTGGAGGAGCTGGCCGAGGCTGTATTTATTACAAGAGGGTAGGGAAGTCTCCTAGGAGACAGAGCTTCCAGAAGCAGGCGCAGCCAAGCCGTCCTGTCCAGAGGCCTTCCAACAAACCGGATTATCTGGGGTGGGATTATGCGATTATACGCCCTTGTCAAGGAGACATCATAACCGGCAATTGACAGTTTGGCACCAGGCAGCGGACTGGGGTGTAACCTTGTGTCAGGAGGAGCCAAGTTGGATGCCCGAAGCAGGACTCACTTTTGGCGGGAAAGAAGAGTGGGGGGGAGATGTCTGGTGGTGATGAGAGGTATCGGTTTCTCATAGGCGCTTCGTATGTGTTTCTGATGACATCTTTCCACGTCTCTGACTCCTGTTCAGTGTTACAGTTCATACGTTGAATTAAAAGAAGAAAAAAACCAGGAAGGGGGGTGAAGGTAGAAGCAAGGTAGCTTCCCCGAAAGTCCATCATTTCGGTGAGTTTTGTGGGCGGGAGATTCTGCAATACCTGAACTTGCGTGCTGCAAAGCTGGCCCTTCCTGCAGCGCAGAAGGCGCCCAGAGCAATCCGCTTGCTTCTGGCCTTGTGAGCTCGTGGCGGCTCAGTGGTCAGTAGCGCCTGTCCGTCTGCAGTGTAATTTCCTCTGTGGGTCTTAGAAATGCTGCTGCTTCCCACTGGCCTGGAACAGCTTACGGGGGCGCTGTTGAGGGGTAAAGCGATACTACGCTTGCTTTTGGGTCCCATGTCCCCCCACGGGGAGGAAGCCCTCTGAGGGCAGGCATGGCATTACATTCACTCGTGGGGTTCCCGGGGTGAGGTCAAGCTGGACCTGGCCTCGGCGAGCCGGTGCCTAGGCACACGATGCAGAGGTCAAGCAATGCTTCCTGGGTGTTTGCTGGATGGATGAGGCAGACAGAGAACTTGTCAAGCTCTTGCAAAGTTCAAGGTCGGAGCAGAGATCATAGACCTGGGCTGCTCGGTCTGGGGTCCCAGTTCTGTTTGTCTCTGCATGTCACTGTTGCTAGGATACTGGAGCTTAGGATACTGAGCCTTAGTGTCACTGTCTTTAAATTGGGGTAATAGTAAGTTCTGTCTTACAGTGCAGTGGAATGACGGGTTCAAGTCAACTGCTTGGGAAATGAGAGGCACGTGGCTATGTGAACTACTATGTACAGAAGATGTACCGGGCCCCCCCCTTCCCATGGGGGCGTGTTTCTGCAGCTTTGTTCTAGCCCCACTGCTCCCCAGCCAAGTTGTCCTTGGATAAAATATTGTTTTTATCCTAAATCATTGTACATCATATTGTGTTGTTTCTGATCATCGCTTTATGTGGGGCAAAGTAACCCTACAGGAACAAACGCTTCCAAATCCATACTCCAGAAGGAAATGCGTAGGAAATATCCAACTGGAAAGAAAAGGGGGAAGAGGGGAGGACCCTCAGTGCCATCTGCAGCCCTTAGTGACCTGTGTTTACAACACGACATCTTGATGGTTCCCTTCAGCGAGTCAACAGAAGATGGCTCGCTTGTGCATGGCTGCGTTTGAGTAGGACTGGCAGAGATGCCACCTTTTCTCTGTAGTCTAAACTTAAAGGCGGGAACTAAGTCAGAAGGGTAAAGGCTCTATAGAAACACATGTTCCACCCTGACCACCACTCCAGAAAATGCCTGCATACGGCCCTATGAAGAGTCAGAACCCTCAGAACGATGCCCAACTGTGTCTCGGTCCATCATCCCCAGCCCGCTGCGCCTGTGGCCAGGGAGGTGCGATTTGGAATTCTCCTTGAGGGTCAGGGAGGAAGAGGCGGTGGGCTGCCTCCACCAAAGCCACGCGGATTGGAGGCCAGTGGGGCAGGGCCTGGGTGCACTGGGTATCTGTGGCTGAAATTCCTCTGGTAGAAAGCCATGCTTCCATGTGCCGAGGCTCAGCTCTCACGAGGAGCTCCGAACGCCAGTCACCCCCACCTGCCTCCACCACAGCAGCTTGTCACCTTAGTCAGTCATCAGCTCCCTTTCTTCCTATGGCATTACCCCTCCCCCCCCACGGCCGTTAAACAGAGTCGGTATTGCCAACGGAGGGGAGAACAGGGCAAGAAGCCGTTCCCACACAGTGGTCTGCATGGTGGAAAAAGGAAAACAAGATCACTCTGGCACGAGACTGGAGGGAAAGACACTAACATTTCGTGGAGGGTACAGGGCAGTTTCAAATTACACTGTGTCTCGTTTTCTCCAGCGCGCTGGTCTACACTCCCTAGAATGCCCCGTACAGACCTACGCTACTGGGTCACAGTGAAAGGAGTGAGGGTCCGTGTAGAAAGGTCTCCATATGGTGAAGGGAGAATGGCTACTCGGGTCCTCAAGGCCTGTGTGCAGCCACGAGGCAGGACCTGCTTGCTTCTCGGCCAGGAGCAGTCACAGCTTGTGGGCAGGCCCACACAGACTCGCGCTTGGGGGCTCTGCTCCCACTGCTTGCTGGGAGTTTCCTGAGAACGCGTCCCCAGCTCTACCCCGCCACGTTCCTCAAGACAGGGAGACTGGGCTGCAGCTAGACTTTGGAGCAGAGCGGCCGCTGACAGGAAGCGGTGTTTGTTTCTAAGGCCGCCCTTCCGCGAATTATTCCCAGAGGGCCTGCGGGTCCCAGAAGTGGGACTGGCCCACGCCGCCCAGCAGCAGCGCAGCCACTGCCCATTAGTATTCTTATTTTTATAAAGTAGAGGAAATCCCCAGCTCCTGGGAGGGATTCCAGTTACTCCAGAGACCTCTGATGTGACTTCCGAGACTCCTGCCCCGTCTGCTCTGCCCTCATCTGCCATTATTCTCGACAGTTCCAGTCAGGTGAGCACCCCGGGCTCCCTTTGACTGAAGCAATCTGTGTCAGTGTCTGCTCCTCCCGACTCCCCGAGGGCTCCAGACGGCAGTCCACATCGCCTCCCTCAGTTCTTGGCACATTCTAGTAGCTCCATGAATGATCACGAGCAAACATACATTTTAAATCTATCCCTGGGTGTGACTATGGCGACTCTAGCTCAAGACGCTGGAGACATCAAGAGGCCAGACCGAAACCCCTTCCTTCACAGAAAAGTAATCTTTGGGGTTGACAGATGAGTGAGAAAACCTTTCAGTTCCTTGCCTGCCTGCCTAGCTACTGGTACTCTGGACAGGAAGTAAGAAGAAGCTATTCCGTGGCCTTTCCTGTCCCGAAAGGTGTGATAAGGACCAGGGGGCCGATGAAGCCTTTAAAGGTCTGTAATGTCAAAATTTGGGCCCAGAGATTCCCATAGTGAAATGTGACACCCCAGACACATCCTTCTTCTGCCAGGGCACCGGGGCCTGAGCACGGACTACACCGGAGGGGCAGCTCACCTGTGGTAATCATGCAGTAGGCCCACCCTGTCCTTTCTCCACCATTTCCAAAGCCAAGAATCCGGGCGCTCGGTGGCTCCTGAAAAGTGTGTGTGAAGGGAATGGCGGAAATCTCTTTGAAGGGGTCAGGGAGTCTAAAAAAGGAATTGGATGAGGAAGACCCACAGAGTTGAGGCCCACCGTGGGAGCTGGGGGCAAGAGGGGAGGTGATGGCCATGAGGAAGGAAGGCCCCATGGCGCGGTCTCAGCAATTTAAGACGGTTGCGAGGTTTCCTGCGGACGCGTGCTTGAGGCCCTGGTTCTGTCATCTGGAAGGAAACCCTGGCCAGCCAGGCTGGGCCCCAGCGGGACCTGAGGGGATCTGGAGTCTTGATCTTCTCTTCCAGCCTGGGAAAGCGATTTGTTGCCAGTTCTTCGGAAGATTCCAGATGTTTATCTTCACGTTGCCTCCCTTTCAGCAAATCCAAGAACTTGAAAAGCTCTCTGGTAGTAAAAGGGTCTCCTTTAAAAGCCTTTCGCTCATGCTTTGAAATAAGCTTTCCCTAAATTAGAAGTAGACAGGCTCTAAAGCTGAGTTTCCACAATACCATGCTCGCAACCAGTCCCCATTGTGTTCAGTGCAACTGTTGTTCTCGGGATGCATTCTTTACAGCCCTATGGGTCTTAGCAGCTCACCCCAAGAGATCCAGAACCAAACCCAGGAAAATGCCGTCAGGCCTTTCGGCACTTGGTTTTCACACACCCTTGCCCACAATGAAGAAGCTTGTGCCATGCAGAAAGGCTGCTTCAGCGCGAAGCTGATTCATCAGCAATCTATTTGCACAAACTACTTTGTCTGCACAAACTGAAAATAAACCTTAACCCAAACTCCCAGGCGTGGGGCGACATGCAGAATGGGCTGCGATGTTTTCTCTTTCCCAGCCTCTTCACCAAGCCACCCCGCGTCCCTGCCCTTCAACAAGCACCTCAGCGCACGGAGTGAGTGGCGCTACCAGCATGACCAAGTCAGGTCCATCACAACCAACTGTTTCTCCCAGAGATCCAGGCTCCCGCACTGCTCTAGCTTTAAAGTCCAGCTTTGAGAAAGATGGCAAAGATCCCCTCGGTGTGAGGGCACCCACCCATGTGGCACACTCACCTCTCTTTCTGCCACAAAGTGAGGAGGCAGAGGAGGCCTGGAAGCCCGCCCGCAAGCGTGAATGTCTTCTGCAAAGACTGCTGTAGCTCCACGCCCCCGGCGGGTGGTCCTGGAGAGACCCGGGGTCAGCTGAGGGCCATCCGTGTTCCATCGGGTAGCTGAGCCGTAAGTCCCCGTGGCTTAACCTCTTCCCTTTGGATGGTGACAAAGTGAATGAAGGAGGATGACTTGGCAGCAGCAGACTGGACTGTCTTTTCATTCATTTGCTTGCATGATTCTGATTAGAAGAATCGAGAAGCTTCTGGTATTTCCACTGAACTCCTTACCTTGGGGCTGTGCCTTGCACCCTTCAAGCACTCATGAATCCAAGACAACAGAGCTCTTACACCGCCCATCACATCCCGCAATCAGAATACTCCGAATCCTGGGCACGTTTTAAAACTTCTCGCCTTTGTACCTCTTTCGTGGAGTCTTTCCTGCATGAACGTTACCACGCTGGGTCAGCCTGCCATTGGACTGTCCCCAAAGTTCTGGGTTTCCTTATGGATGACAGGAGAGTGCCTCAGAGGTGAGATAGAAATTCAGCAAGGAGGAACAAGAGACGGGGAGAGAAAAAGGTCTAGGGGTCAGCAGCAAGATCCGGCCAAGACACAAGCCCCAGGCAGCCTGGAAAGCTGGCTTTGCTGGGGTACAGGGCAGTCCCGGGGTGCTGTGAAGGCTGAGCTCACCCTGTCCCTCCTGTCCAGCGCAACGCACTCCGCAGTGTGCATTCTAGCACCTTCCCCATGGTTCTGGAACCACGTGTCTTTGACCTGTTACATCTGACTCCGAGCACCACCTCGTCCACTGTGTGCGCTGGGCATATATTCTTAACTAGGATCCAGTAGCGGCCCGCTCTTACTTCCACAGAACAGGCTTTAGTGACGTCAGTTCCAGTGTCATCTGGGCCAGCTCATTCTCTGGAGGCGCACCCTGTGCACTGCAGGAGGCTTAACCACAGCCCTGGCCTCACGCCTCCCTCTGTTGCCCCTCCCCCAGTCCTGGCAATCAAAAATGTCTCTAGGCATTCTGCCTGCCAGATCTATCCCCAGGGGAGTGGGGGCAACGTCACCCACTTCCCTCCCCTTCCGCCCCCAGAAGCTCAGCTGTAGAATAGAAAGTCTGAATAATTCATTCACATGGTCTTCCATCAAGAGGACTCTTCGTAGCCATCAAAATTGCCCTTTTGTCTTTCAGAAGCACTTTCCCAGAGCAAACTCTAGATTCTACTTTGATCATTTTTTAAAATCCCATTAATGGCAAAGTTAAAAAAAAAAAAAAGAAAGAAAAAGTGCCTGTAAGGTGGCTGACGTGCAGGCTCGCTAGGGTGGCGGTGAAGGGCCGAGAATGCGGAAGCCACAGGCGCAGACCAAAGCTCCGGCCTGTGTGGTCTGAGAAGGATCCCCATACTCGCTGTGTCTCCACCGCCGATTAATAATCCAGTTCATCCAACCTGGAACGTCAATAGCATCCGCTAAGAGGGTGGCTGAGAGGTGATGGAGTGACTATTTTAAAAAGCTCAGAAGAGTTCTCGGCACAAAGTGAGCAAGACAGAAGCACGAGCACAGATCCAAGAAAGAGAGGGTTTTCGAGAAGTCTCCAAATCACGGCACATTTGTTTAGAGCTAACTGGAAGCTTTCAGTTTCTGCTGCCGAGTGGGATCTGGGTTGATCCTACAAAATGTGAAGACCATCTCGGCGTCTCCAACAACTCAGAGCCATGCTGTATGATGACAGTGCACTCCTGAATGTTCTTCTCTTGCCATCTGACCTTCATTTCTTTTTTCTTCAAACTATTGTTTTGCTCTCTAAGCACTGAACGGAGGATCTGTGCAGACACCTCTCCAAAGAAGACACACAGGTGGTCAACAGGCACCAGGTTTGTGTAGAGAAACAGCTCAAACCTACACGAAGCTGGTGTGTCCTGTGTGTGAGCATGGCCCTTATGAACAGAGCAGGAACGCGTGCTGGTGAGGGGTGTGGAGAGAGGCGAACGCTTACACACTTTTGGCAGTAGCGTCAATCGGTGCAGCCATGATGGAAAGCAGTGAGGAGATTCCTCACACACTTAAAAAGAGAAATCCCATATGATGCAGTTGCCCCACTTCTGGGTACTTAACCCCCAAATACAGAAACACTAATTTGAGGAAATCCAGGCACCCCTATTTTATTGCAGCCCTACTGACAACAGCCAAGAGCTAGAGACAAGCTAACAAGCACTGCCGAAAGGATAAAGAAGTGTTGGGAGAGAGGCACGATGGACTACTACTCACTTATGAAAAGGAGATGAAGTTCTACCATTTGCAAGCACACGAGGGGATGGAGGGGGTGAGTCAGAAATGAGTGAAATGAGTCAGACAGACAGGGCCAATCTCGTATGTTTCGCTCCCAGGTAGACACAATAAGCAGATGAGCTAAATGAAGCAAAAATCAACTTTCGAACTGTAAGATCATGTCGTGATGGCCAGATGGGCAGTGGGGGAGCAAATCCAGATAAAGGGGACCATGGAAGGCTGCTGTGGACTTTCAGCAATGACCTGAAGGTGGTACCTACAGAAGCTGGCTCTCAGCGACGAACACCTGAAACTTCTATGATGTCACGATGTGATGCCACTTCCGGAAAAGAACAACAGCAGCGAGTCGTTCCTCTGCAGGGACCATCTCTCTTTAAACATTTTTTTCTCTTTTCATACATTGAAGAGAGAGAATCTCAAACACGGCCTGACTTTGTTCTCACTGTGCGGTGTGTTCAGGCTGTTGTCTGCGATGCTAATTTCACTTGTTCCCGCTACTCAACATTGTGTTTTAGTGACAACAGAGTTTAGAGGCAAACACAGGCGCGGGGCACAAATACCACCTCTAGGAACAAGGAGATGCAGATATGCCCTTGGGTGGTATAGCTTGGGCCGAGGCTTGATTCTCCATGGTGCTTTCTGGCAGTAGGATGTAAGAGAGATATGACAGCTTTGTGAGGCTGAGGTGAAAGTGCCGGCTTCAGAAGGCAACATGGATGACAACCAGAACTCCTGGGCCTGGAGCCGCTAATGCTGCAACTAGGCCCATGCTCACGATCCCAGGCGACCATGAAAGCATTGTTCAAAAAGGGGAGGAAGGTGATGCCAGCCCACTTTACAGAGGAGACAATGGGAGCAAAAAGATTGCGAGGGGCTTGCCTGGGTCACGGAGAACTAGCACCATGGCCCTGGGCCTCCATCTCCAAGAAGGCCATGGCCCCCACTTCCTTAGATGAGTGCTTGCTGCAAATCAGAGTCTATTGGAAAGATCTGGAATCTATTCAAATGCAGGTTCAACTCAGCAGCTCTGGGGAGGTGGGGGGGGAGTGGGGGATTCTGCATTTCTGCCAAGCTGCCAGGCAACAGACCCTGCTTGGAAAGTGGTGGTCTGTACCTGGTTGCATCTACGCTGGCATTTCTGATGCTAATTTTCCTCAGCACTCCAGAGGGAAGAGCATGCCTGAGAATTACCAGACCTACCGCTAACCTGAAATCCGGGGCTCTACTACTAGACGCTCATAGGTGCCAGATAAGGTCTGGAGATAGAAAGGACTTATAATATGGAGCTGGTCAGCAGGAGTTGGGAACCCCAAGATTTAGATCTACCTCCCCCAAAGCCCATATTCTGGGAAGTAGAGCTTGAACATGAGTTGTGTTCCACTGTCGGGGTGGGGGTGGGATGGGGGTGAGAGACAGATGGGAGGGGCCAGGAATGTGGGTTCAACAGGCAGTCGCTGGGGGAGGGGCCCAGAGGACCGAGGAGTGCAGAGTTGACCAAGGCCACTAGGGCGGGCACTGGTCTGGCCTCTCTGATGCCTTGAGTCCGGGGCTGTGCCCTAGCGCTCACTAGTCTTCATCCGGAGGAGCGGAATTGCTGGGGAGGAACAGGTGAGTGCTGGCGTACGCAAAGGGGCCCTCCGTTCTCTGCTTTCCTTGGCAAGGTCACTCAGCGGAAAGCTTGGTGGACAGCCAGGCTGGGGCCAGAAGGATCGCAGACCTAGTTTCGGGCTGGGCGTCTGCCTTGGGCGCTGGCTTCAAAGTCAAGGGGTTAAACCTCCAAGCTGTCACCCTCTCACTGTCATGGAGTCACATGGGTGTTTGTCACCACATCACCCACCAGCCTTCGCCAAATGAGCGCAGCAAAGCTGCCCTGCCACAGCTCAGGGAGGAGCCTGTGTTTTGTTGGTTGGTGGCAAGGCCTGCTGGGCTCCCAACGGCCTCCACTCCACTCCCCCCTTAACACCAGGGGCCTCCTTCCCGATAGGGGGCGTCCTGGGAGACAGTGTCTCTTCTGGAGGTTGAGCACTTGCTCTGTCTATACATCCGTTCTTCATTTACTTGGTGATTTCGGCTTTGTTGGGCGACCGGGGGCGCCTCCATCAGCAGAGTCAGGATTCATTCTAATTTCGGCCCCAAATTTCAAAGCACACCTGAGCGTCCCCAGATGGCGCCACCGAAGGGGTGACCAGGTGCCTGCTAGGAGGGAGGTGGCCCACTCGCAGACGGGGTGGCCAGGGCATGAGGGCAGCTGCCCGCAGCTCTTCAACAGGACACTCTCACCTTTCCCTCCAAGCTGTTTTGTACGTTTTTGCTGTTCTTTTTTGTCAACTTCCACTTTCAGCTGAAGCTGGTCCCTGCGTACTCGGTGGCGGGGGCAGCCAACACTTTCTGGAAAGGGCCAAAGGGTAGATCCATCTGGCTCGGTGGCCACGGGGAACCTGCCCGGACACAGAGACGCAGCGTCCATGATGCACGAACGCCTGGGCGGGGCGTGCTCCAGACTTTAACGGTGGGCATGGACGGCTGAGTCTCCATCGGTGCTCCAGGGTCAAGGGATCTTATCTTCCTTGTGACCGCGGAGTGACTGTCCTTTGTCAAGATGTACAAGCCCTTCTCTGCGCGGACAACGCAGGCCCGACGGCGTGCGGGCGTGGAGCAGGGGTCCCGCTTGGCTGCCTCGGCTGAGTCGGGACCACGGCCCCAAGCAGCCTCTAACGGGTCATCATGTTCGGAAGCAGACGGAGGCCGGGCCTGTAGCTCCAGCGGCCGCCAGCGCGGCCGGGGAGCCAGGCTTGGCCCACAGACGCGTCCCCACAGCAGCTCTTGGGCCGGGGCTCTTTGCCCCATGAACATGGAACCATCCACGTCCCGTGTCAGCTTCGAGTAGCTCAGCCTTCCTAGTTATTTGAATTCCTTCAGTGGCCCCTCGGTTTTGATGTATTTACTCTAGCGCCACAGGCCAGCCATATGCATCGCAAGAGTCTGCAGGCCTAAGAGATGCTGCCCCGGGGCCTGCGTGGACGCCTCCTGAGCCGTGTGCTGACTCCAGTGGTAAGGACGTTAGCGGGGGCTTCTGGTAAGTTCCTCAATGCTTGGCATCACACACATCCCACTGGCTAACACACAGGGGAGCGTCTCCCGTGGGGCAACTCCACGCATAGCTCAGAACTGGGTGCAAAGTGGACCGTACCTGTGCAACATGCGGCTTCCACAGCACATGCGTGCTTCCTCAGAACGCACGTAACGCAGCTTCGCTCTCCGTGACGGAGCCTAAGCTTACCTTGGCGCGTTGCCCCCGTGAGACACGCTCACCCCTCAGACTCCCTCCCCTGTCGCCACATGCATGGCTGCTGCCTTCAGGAGCCTGAGCTGCCGGGGTTCACTGAAGCCACAGAACTGTCTTCTCAGACACCTCATTCGTTGACGGCTCCTCTGAGGAGCGCTAACGCACATCAAGCTCCAGGGCCATTTGGCCTTGGAATTCTTCTCCGGCTTCTGCAAACCGTCACCCACTTGTTCATCTGACAGTCTGGAGACAACAGAGCCAGTTCAGGACCCAAAATAGCTTTTGGGGGTGAGTTTATTTTCGACCCAAAGACTTTCTTTTGGGAGCCGATCCGTAAGAAACATCGGACTCACAGCCGCTTTGGAAAAGCACTTGCACACCCTAAAAATGAGCTTGGCTTGAGCCACTCCTAGGGCGCCGGGCCCCCCCAGGAGATGGGCGAAGAGTGGGGCATCACCCCGTTGGCGGCAGCTGCCTGGAGGACGGCGGAGCGGGCGCTGCTCAGCTCCCCTCTGGACAGTTTGCAGGCGTTGTGTGAAGCTGCGGAGGGGCCATGAGACAGAAGGGCTGTGTCGCTGTGTCCGAAGAGGAAGTGGGCGGGGAGGGAGCCTATGGAGGCAGTTGGGGCCCAGCTGAAGCTCGCCAAGCGCTCTGACCCCCAGCAATGGTACTGCCGTGGCCCCGACCCTCTCCCACTCAGCCCTGGCTGGGGGCAGGTCCTGGCAGCCGATGCCACAGCACCTGCAGGGGCAAGACCGTCGCTGGGTGGCCTGGCAATAAAAGCAGTGTGCCTGAGGCCTGGGGTCTCGGGGGCAGATCGGCCACCTGCTGGAAGGGCCAACCTGGCCAGTGCCTGTTTAAGTGCCAAGTCACAGCACTGAAAGGACAAAGGGGGTGCAAGCAGTTGGCACCGGTTTCCTTGTTTTCCACCACCCGAATGCTTTGAAAACAGTTGACTGGAAGACAAAGGCATTTCCTAGCACATGAGTCGTTTGGGCTGATGGGCGACTCGTTTCGAACTCTAGACACGCCAGTGTAGCTCTTCAAATGTCTGCCCGCAGGGTGAAAAACAGGGCCACCTCACTCTTTCTCAGTGAGGGGCACCGTGGGGAAGGGGCAGGGACGGACACGACACACCAGCCGTTTCTGCTAGCACGGATGGGTTAGCTGACGCTCGGGGGCTGGATTTACCCTTCTGGTCTGCGGGTGTTGGGCTCAGGCCAGTCTTGCACGTGCGGCTGTTCCCTAAGGAGCCTCTGGATGAAACTGGCCCGCACACAAAGCTCCTGGAGGCGCGTCTTGCCACTAGGGTAACTTTCCGCTGCCAAGACAGGGGAGCCAGGGGAATTTCTCCTCCAAAGAATGTGCCCAGGAGCTGGCATTTTTCCCCATTTGCTTTTCTGACGGTCACCGCCCTCGCTGCCATGTGTCCAGAAGAACAGGAAGCAGCACAGAAGCAGCCGTGGAAAGTCAGAAAGGCCTTTCTATAGCACAGGGGTCTTCAGCCCTTTCCCTACTGGAATCACAGGTCCGACAGTCCTTTGCCTTTTGGTGCATGGTGGGAGAACCAGCAACATCCCTGGCTCTTACCCGCTGGAAGCCAGTGGCACCTGCCCTCCGGATGACAATCAATTTTGCCTCAGATGTTGCCCAGCATCCACAGGGCGGCAAGATGGCACCCACGTGAGCAGCGCTGCTCTAGCACGAGGGCATTGTGGGGGATTCACAGGGCAGTCAACGGCACTGCGTTCAGCTTGGCTCAGTTGGAAGCACTCGTCATTCTCCCCCAGACTTCGGAAGCGCAGGCCCGGCGGGCTCCATGAAGGACGTGCTCTGCTTCGCTTGGCGAAAATAAGCCAGCGTGTGGTAAAAGTGCGACCAGCTGACGGGCAGTCTCCCTCCCCTGCTAAGGCCCCATCCTTTCCACACTGCACGTAACGTCTAGGGTGACTGACGCAACTGACTTGGCTGCAGGAGGAAAGGATGCATTTTAATCTTACTGTTTTCTTCAGGCATCACTGGTTTACCTCGATGTGAGTGTTTGGAAGTCTAGGCTCTCCCCTTCAGGTACAGTCACCGTGGCTCATTCCTCCATCAAAGCACCCACAGGCCTTTGCCACATTGTGCTCTCTTCTCACCCTCTGCTCGTCCCTCCACCTCCCTCTCCCCTCCGGGTGACTCAGTTCTAGGGTCAGCTTTCAACAGTTGCCTTAAAAGTCTCTCTTCGGGGGTCTGGGCAGGGGAAAACATAAAATAAAAGTCTGTCTTCGCCTGACCTTTCGTTTCTCTAGACCAGCCATCATCTGCTATTGATTTTTTTTTTCCTCCTCACTCAGCACGGTCCCTTCCAGCTCCATCCATGTTGCTGGAAAGGGCATGGGCTGTCTTTTTTGATCACTGAGTAGCATTCCTGTGTGTGTGAGAGGATGTGCGTGCGCGCACACACATGTGCAATCTTCTTTATCCATTCGTCTGCTTTTCAGTACTTGACTTCGTCCCATGCTTTGGCTATTGCTGCATTAAATATAGGAGTGTAAGCTTCCTTTCAAGTGAGCGTTTTTGTATTCTTCAGCTAGACATCTAGGAATGGAGTTGCTGGGCCGAACGACAGATTCATTTCTAATCTTTTGTGAACCCCGCATAAAGCTTTCCACAGGGGCTGGGGCAGCCCACCTTCTACCAACGGCGTGAGAGGAAGCCTTTTCCCCTGCACCTTTGCCAGCTTGTGTTGCTGGTGAAAAGAAACTTTGGCTTTGGAGCTCTAAAGCCTTCCAGTCGGTTGGCATCTAGGAATAGGATACGTCATGTGTTATTTTTAGTCAGAGAGGTGAAGACCCCACACTAAGCCCCAAAGCCTCTGGCTCAATGTCAGATCTCAACAACCTTTCTTTAAACACCACGTCTCGGCTCAAGCGCGCCCGCATCCCGAGCACCCTGCTTGCGGTGAAGGGACGCAATTGTGCAGGGGAAGCTGATGGGAATCAGGCTCCGTGATGTCTGGTGACGCATTTACACCCCCATGAACAAAATATCCAACGCCTTCACTGTATATTCACCCCAAACCTCTCCAGAACCAACACCTCTAGCCCCTAGCCCAGCAAAGTTGAACCGCCCTTTGAGATGCTTCAAGCAAACTATTAACACAAGCTCTGTAGATATTGTTAGGGGAAGATGAATTCGTCATCTTGGCAAGGTGAGCATGATTACGTGCTGGGTACTGGACTAGGTGCTGGGGGCCTCGGTGCTAGACTAGAGCAAAACGGGGGTTACCACAGTGGACTGAGCTAGTTCAAGCAGAGTGTGCAGCCTACCACCCGCACTCAACCTCTGATCATTTTAGGAAATGGAGCCAGAAGAGCTGCTGTAGGCAAGTGCCATAGCGAAAGAAAGTATAGACTAGTACTCGCTGAATGCAAAGGGCATGGGAAACATGGCACCTAAGGAAGGGACCAGACAGAAAACAGAAAACATATATAAAGGAGAGGAAACTTACAAAGGAAGTTTGGTCCAAGCTTTTGATAGAAGTGGTAAGTTCTTTTTTCTTTTCTTTTTTTTTTTTTTTTTTTTTTTGAGACTAGGTCTTGCTATGTTGCCCGGGGAACCGTGGACTCACATTGCCTGGGGTACCACAGACTCAAGCGACCCCCAGCCTCAGCTTCCCAGGTAACTGGGATGACAGGCACACGCCACACGCCCAGCTATTTTTTGAGACTAGGTCTCGCTATGTTGCCCTGGGCGGGTCTCGAACCCATGAACTCAAGCAATTCCTAGTCTCAGCCTCCCTTCTTGGGCTGAAATTAAAGGCACACGCCATCGCACTCGGCCTAGAAGTGGTAAGTTCTGAGGTGTCTTTACAAAATGGAGAGAAAACTTGAAGTCACTGGAGGACAAATGCAATTAGAGTAGAGAAGCCTCCAGTGAGAACAGTGCGTTGTTGTGCTTTGACCCTTGCATCTGACAGTGCTAGAAATGGAAAGAAAGGCTCCAAGGAGATGTGGAAGAGTGGGGAGCTCTCCAAGCAACCTGGTTCCTGGATCACTTTGGCCCTAAGAGCCCTTGCTGACTTTATTCTGCATGGGAGGTGGCCGAGGAAAAAGGATGTAGACCATTATTTTCTTGATTGAGTCATATGAAAAATGACATTGCAAAAGGAGTCAGAAGTTGTGCCAGCAATGATTATATAACTGACTCTCCCATTTGAAGAAAAATACGGCCAAAAGCCATTTTCAAAACTAGATTTGTGTTTTCCAGTATCTGATGCCTTGGGGGATATATAACAAGTCACAAAGCCATATTATCCCATTTATTAATTATTAAAGAGAAGATAGTCCAAAAAGAGAAAATCGGGAGTATAATTATTATGTTCTAGATCAGAATAGCAAGCAAAAGGAAAAACATGGTCATTTCAATCTTAAAAAAAAAGTCTAAGAAGCAAGGAAAGTTTATGTCTTGGGAGGAGACAAGTAAGCCTTTCACAGAGATGTAGGGGAATACATCTTGAGAGGGAGCTAAGAGAGGTTAAGTTTTGATGAGACTCAATTGCCACTTGAAAGTGGCTTGGATCTCTAAATATTTCCAAAATATATAAAGGATAATATTTGTGAATGTCTTTTGAGTCTTCTTATTAGGACAACAGGCATGATAAGGTGCTCAAAACATTTCACCCGCCTTCCCAAAAGCAAGCACCAAGGACTAGCAGTCCAGAAGATTCAAGGCCAGAATTTGGAATCGGAATCTTCTCACCCAGTGGGTAAGAGTCTATCATACCCACCCGAGCCTTGATTTCTAGCTCCTAATAGGAAAAGCAGTCCCCATCACCACGGAGTCGCCGCTTTCTGCAAGCTGTAATTTCAGTTCTAGTATCTTTTCTAAGTAAAGTACTACTTTGGGGGGGACTGTGGGAGGAGGCGAGGAGTTTGCTTTACAAGACACACAATTCAGAGATTCTCCCACACATAGATGACTTCTAATCAGTTGGAATCTAGGAATAGGATACCTCATGCCTTATTTCTAGTCAGAGAGATGAAGACCCCACACTACGCAACACCAACAATCTTTCAAACTACCTTGTCGTTATGTATGTAGTTCATAGTCTTTTCCTTGCAGGAACAGATTGGGAATCTAGAATGTGACAGAGACAATAAATGGACTAGAGACAGAAATGACAATATTGCCACGTGGACTTGCTATTTACAGGCAAGTAAGTTGCATATGGAATGCCTGACAGAAGGCTGACATGGATTATTCCAGAGCTCCTTCCTGTGACCCATTTAGTAACAATCACCCTGGAAATTTCAGTGGTGAGGTACTTTTCCTGGGAGGAATACCACCACTAGAGTTAAACCAATTGTTCTAACTCTCCCAGTCGTCCTCAGGCACGGCCTTTGCAGCAGAAACCTTTGGTCAGGGACTGCAGGAACTCATGTGATCATGTGGTCTGGTGGTTACTATTTTTGTAACAAATCTACCAAGAAAAAACATGGGATCTTCAATGGGCTGTTTAAGTTTCAGGAGAAATGCTAAAACTGAAGGGTTGCGTCAAACCAGAGCCCTCCTCTCTCTCTCTCTCTCTCTCTCTCTCTCTCTCTCTCTCTCTCTCTCTCTCTCACACACACACACACACACACACGTCACAGGACATTATTTATGAAATACTCTTCTCTTCCCTCAGACTGTCTGCTATACTACAAGAGGGTTAAGGTAAATAAACAAATGCAATTATAATCCTTCATCCCTACTTACCAAGCCAATTCTCTCTAGATCCTAAAACTCAGCCGGTCCCAAGATGAACTGCAGGGCTCAAATGGGACAAGGAAAGTGTATGTGAGGTTATTAACCCTTTGAGAAGGCGCTGGGTTCTGTGTCTTTATCGTGGATCCTCTCCCCAAGAGGAGGAAATGATCGCTGTGGAAATTAGGGATGAGGATGCCTAGCAAAGCTTGTTTTTCTGTGCATGAGAAATTCCATCCCATGCATATGACCTTGGAAATAGGCTTTGAGCTTGGAAAGAAAGCAAGTACCTGGAGAGAAACAGAATTTAGAAACCAGAGGGATGTTCTCCGTGTGGCCACAAGCAGATTCCATTTCATTTCTGAAGTTGTGATTTCTGTTTGCCCATTCGTTTGCATCGGGTTTTCTCATTTTGCATTGTTTTGTTTATTTTGATTTTGTTCTGGCATCCAAGACCAACACACTGTGAGGAATAGCTTCTAGACAGTGTTTATGAACAGCTGAAGGCCAGGATCAAGTACAACAGCACATATACTCCCACTGGGAGTTTCCTCTTCATGCTTTATAATCTTCACATTGCAAAATTCCTTAAAATACAGTTGATTCTCTCTATAAGAATTGCCAAGGCACTGCCAAAACAAAGCTCAGAAAGCTAGAAATATGACCTTTAACGAATATCTGGTGAGCATGTATCAAAGACATATTTAATTCATTAATGGAGAGAACAGCATCTAGGACAGATAGTAGAGAAAAAGAGTGTTCAAATATAATTACAGTGATAGCTACAAAACGGTTTATACAGCAGCCACACAGGAACCTTTGAGGTTCTTGCTCACCAAACAGAAATCATTTGCAGCTTTACTGGGCAAAAATCATATTTCTCCATGTAAACGTGTAACATGTAAAGTAGGACATGACACAAAGATGCAAGAGAATCAAAAATGCCCTTGGCTTTGTAGCCACCACTTCAGCAGGATTCTGAAAGGCCCTGCAGTCATCCTTCTGCTGATTTCCAAGTACTATGCAGTTTCTTCACCAGCCACACACACACACACACACGACTGAAGTTCAGCGGAAGAGGGTTTTATGGGCTTGGTTTCTCAAATTCCCTTGTGACACTCTCCAAAGCGCCATGTCATGGAACTGGAGGGGAGGATGCGAAGTGAGGAGGAGAAAGACCAATGCTGGCGATCTCACCCAAATGTGGACTATAAAGAAGCCAAACAAAGGAGCAAGCAAAATCCAAGCAAAACCTTCAATAGAAATCTGACTGCAGAACTGTGGTTACTGGGCAGGGGGGAATGGGAGGGGCTGGGGGAAGCAGGTGGGGTGGGGCAACAAGCTCTGAGGGAGGGTTACGCATACTTAGGTGGCAGGTGCAGTGTGGTAACCAGATGCTTAAAGAGGCGTAAACCTCCACTCTGGTTCATGGGTAGTGTCGTAAACCAACGCTACCGCAAAAAAACGTGATGCAACATAAAAAAGATGAAAGAAAAACCTGAAATTGAAAAATAATCCGGACTTAGAAGAAAAGGTTCTGTGTCTTGGGACGCTTCCACAACCACAGAGAAACCCTGATTGTTCAAACAAGGCATCCTGAAGGGTCTGTCTTCTCCAAGACACCCAAGGCAAAGGGGGCATCTGGCTTCCTTGCCGCGCCCGGTACAGGCCAACAGTCACTGTTGGTCAACTTTCTCTTGTAATCTGAGCTTCCGGGGCGTGCGCAGCCCACAACCAGCTGGTTCCTCGGCCTGCATTTCCAGCCGACCCGCACAGCCAGAACAGCCTTCGGAATGTTGCCACGAGAGCAGGCGGGCCCAGTTTCTTCTGGTGGCTCCCAACTCCAGTGGATCCCGTCTGTTTCTCAGGATTTTAAGTTCTATGACCACAGCAAGGTCTGGCAGTCGGAACTAATCCAGTCACTATCTCCAGAACTTTGCCTCTTTCAGAATGCCACGGAGTCGGAGTCTTACAGTTTCTAGGCTCTTAAGACCGGCTTCTTCCACTCAACAATACACATTTAAGGTTCCTCTATGTCTTTTCACAGCTTGAGAGCTCATTTCATCTTAGCCTGAGTAATAGTCCAGGGTCTGGTTGGATCACAGTTTATCTGTTCATTCACCTACTGAAGGACATCTTGATCGCTTCTAAGTTTGGTGGTTATGTATATAGCTGCTCTAAACACCCACCTGTGTGTTTTTGTGTTGACATCAGTTTCCAGACCTGTTGGGTAAATATGAGCACAGATGCTGGACTATAAGGTAAGACTAAAGTGCTTAGGCAAAGACTAAATTGAGGTAAAATGAAGCTAAGTGTTCCGACCAATTTGCAGCCTTATAAGCAATGAGCAGGAGTCCGTGATACTCCACCTTCTTGCTAGCACTTGGTGCTGTCTGCATTCTGGATTTCAGCCATTGCATTATGACTAGTTCTATCTCACCACTGTTTACCTTTCTCCTGTGACTGACACTCGGGATATCTTTTCATATGCTTATTTACCATCTGTATATCTTCTTTGGGTCTTGTACAGTTTTTAACCTTTGATTCCCTGAATATTTTAACACCTAAATAGACTGACATTTTGCACTTAAAAACTAGCTGTGTTAGTGGCCGGGCACGGTGGCTCGTGCCTGTAAGCTTCAGCCTATGAAGCAGCCGGGGCTAGGGATTGCGGATTGAGTCCCACCTTGGGGCCTGTATGAGACCTAGTCTCCCTCCCCCACAAAAAAAAAAAACAAAACCTAGCTGTGTTAGTTTGAAAATAAAGAGCTTCCTCGATACAGTATATCACATATTTTCTCATGAGGGATATGGCCACACTAGATAACCAGTGGGTGCCTGAAGGCTAGATCAAACCAGGGTGTGTTGTTTAAATACAGTTCTTCGTGTCATTTTTTTCCCACTAAATTGTAAACACCGCTGACCAACCAAGTTGATGAGTCACTGGCCACCTGTGGCATTATCTCATCCTGGACAAACAAAATGTGGCACACGTCCCCTGATGGAATGAAAGGAAATAAAGTATTGACACATGCGACAGCGTGGATGGACTTTGAAAAATGATGCTCAGCGAAAGACGCCAGACATAAAGAACATATATGATAAGATTCCACTGATAGAAACTATCCAGAACAGGTCAACAGGAGACGGAGAACATATTAGTCACTGCCCGGGGGCCAAAGGGATGGAATGCGATTGCTAATGACTATGGGGTTTCTTCTTAGGGTCATGAAAGCGTTCTGGAATTAGAAAGTGATGGTGGTTGCACAACTCTGTAAACATTCTAAAAACCACTGGATCATACACTTTAAAAGAGTAAATATTTTGTAAACCAGTGACACGTCAATAACATTTTCTTCAAAAAAGTAAATTTTGTGGTATGTGGATTCTATCTCCACTTAAAAAAAAAAAAAAGGCTGTTGGGTCAGTCATCTCTTTAAATATTTGCCAGAGGACCTGCAGGACTGACGCTCTCTTGCAGAAAGGTGTTTCCTTCACGTTATTATTTTCACTTCACTATTCATATAAGCCCTGAGCTGGAACCGATGGAGAATTCTTATCTACCTTGGTTTTTCCTGCCCCTTGTCTCGTGAGCTAGGTTTCCTTCCTTCCCTCCACAGGGACAGTTGGAGAGCATTTTTACAACTTTCCTCTGGAAGTTCATAAATACAGGCTCGGTTACCTAAAAAAAAAAAAAAAAAAAAAAAAAATCTCTCCTTCTGAAATAGAAAAATGGTTTCCTTTCGCTCTTGGAGTTTCGTGGGTTTTGGTTTTTTGAAAGGTTTGCTCCACCTTCCTCCTTCTTTCTTTCCTTTTAATATTCAGAGGCCCAGAGGTTGGAGCGAGGGCTGGCAAGCACACCTGCAGTCTGCAGCCTTCCCAGGCCCAGAGGCAGGTTGTGTAAACTCAAACTTTATCAAAAGATAAAGCCAGGGATTTGCTGAGAGGGAGCCGAGGAGGCAGCACCCAGGAAGGCCAGACTTTGCTGGCGGGAAACCAGATCCTGGGGCCTCTCTCTCAGTGAGCGCAAGGGCGGCCTGCTTCATCGCCTCCCCAGTGCCGAGAGCTCTCTCTCAGCAAAACAGCGTGGCGTGGGAGCTGGCCTGGGAGGTGTGCGCTGCCTGCCGGGGCTTCAGGGGACAGGTCTGGAGGTCACCAAGCCTCCTGTGCGTGCCTGGCTGCGGCAGGAACAAGGAGCATCTACTTCCGGATGCTTGGGGTCTGGGAGGGCTCATTTCTCCCCTGTGGGCTGTGCTGGGGGACCTGAGTAGGGACCAGGGGAACTCTGCACGCAGAGGATTGTACGTTTTCACTGCCAGGCACTCCAGAAGCAGGGGTAACCCGGGCCCAGGCAACCCCCACTGTGAGCAGCACCTGACACCCGTCAAGCAGCACCTTGGTCCTGAAATCTGCTGAAATCCAGGGTCATTGGAGGAATCCGAAAATGTGGCCCCTTCTCAGGGGAAAACACGAAGCCCTCCGTCAGTCTAGCTGTGCGGGGGGAGGGGGGATGGGGATCCTTTTCCACTTGATGGAGTTGAAGTTGTGAGCAGCTAAGATCCTGTCCTGACTTTCTGCCCCCAGCCCAGGCACAGCAGAGGCGCCATAGGTACTTGTTAGGTGGATGAATAAAGGGGACACTATTTTCCCTCACAGTCAAAATAGCTCCTTGAACTGTCACTGCCTGTTTATAGGCAAAGACGAGTGGCGAGTGCGGAGTAGCTAACGTCTTCAAGATCACACAGCAGACGGGAGCTGGACATGCATTTAAACCCAGGTCTTTGGGTTCTGAGTCAATGGAAACAACGAGGAGCTGTGGGGGGGAGATATCTCGCCCTACCTGCGCACCCCCTACCAATCCTACCGCTCAAAGACAACTCAAAATTAACTACCCTTAAACTTAACCATCGGTATACTGGTTTATAAGAACTAGGCTTAAAGCACTTTTTGTCACATAAATTGCCCTTTAGCACTAGAGAGACAACATGCGTATTCTTGTATCGCAGAGGTTCCCGAAGTGTGACCCAGGGCCCTGCAGTATCAGCCGTCTTGGAACCTCATAGAAATGCAAATTCCTGAGCCCCATCCTCCATGTCCCTCATCTTCACTTAACAAGGATTCTCCAGGCGATTCTGATCAGCACTCAAAGTCAAGCCTCATCTGACTTTACCGTATGGATGTTACGTATTTTACGTTGTAATATTCCTGTTTGACCGGGAGACTGGAGGTGTTCCTGAACTGTGTGGGGTGGGTCCATTTTTTGTTTGGTTGGTTTTTGTATAAACTGGAGCCGCAGCCATCCGTCTGAGAGAAACTTTGGGCATCATTTGGGTAGATCTGCAATTATTTCTCTAGAACAGAGTTAAGAAGTGCAATGGCTTGGTGCTGGGTAACCAACCCATCCTTGCAAGCTCACCATGCTTGTAGCAGACAAAGAATGGGGGAGCCCTTGGAGTTAGTTCTCTTTTATAGGTTTTTAATGATAAAGAAACAACCCTTCGAATTTCTCCTTCTCCTTCTCTCCTCCCCCAGGGTAACAACACTCTTTTAGCGCCTCCTAAGCCCAGGCCTACCCACTTACGCATGCGCACACCCACAGAGCCAGGTGCGTACACTCTCATGGGGAGGGTGCAATAGCACTGGTGGTGGCCATACACGCCAATGGAAGAAAAAGCCTGAGTAACTCATGACCTACACTAGGTCAAAGGCTCTACACAGCTGCAACCATCTTTTTGGTTACAAGATCACGAGGTCAGTGAGCGAGGCCTGTGATCCCAAACCAAAGTCTCCCTTGGCACTGCCCCATGGAGCCTAGCACAGGTGGCCTCCCCGAGGAGACCCCTTTCCGTGGCAGAATTCAGAGCAGATTCTGGCTGTGCCGACACCGGAGCAGGAAGCTTTTCAATCATGAGGTTGAAAGGCCCTGAGGCTCGAGGGAACAAAAGAGGAAGGTAAGATAGAAAAGCAGAGACAGCGACCCAGCCATGGCAGAGGAAGTAATCACCAATCAGCTCGCAGGAGGATCGGCTGTGATTACATGCAAGTGCAAGGAAAGCATAAAGTCAAACTTCAGTGCTGCCGTGATGAGGAATTTCATACTAGTTATTATATCAAAATGCCTCACAGCGCACAGATCAGGGCATGATTAAAACAAAACATTCCAAGCATTGTAAATGTTTCCAGAGACGTGAGTCACTTTGCAAAAATAGACTGTTTTTCTCTTATTACTAAGAGTTGGCATCAAAAGTTAGAAATAGAAACCAGAGCCCCCATACCAGGGCTGGTGGTGCATGGCAATGAACTTCAGTATTCCTTGGGCAAGGCCCTGGTTGGGGACCAGGCAGGCGCCCTGTCGGGGTGTGGGTGAGGGGGGGATGGCAGGGGAGGAAGTCCTCTTGAGGCCTGCACTGCTGAAGCCTATGAGGTCCACAGAATAAAATCAGCCATGGCAGTGAGCATGGCCCATCGACGTAGAGCGTAAGGGCACCACGGTGACTTGCTAGGCACGTCTCCTGCCCCGCGAGAGTAGGGGTGTCCCACGGAGCCAGTGACTTCCACGTGTGGGACTGGGGTTCAGATCCCTCTCTCAGCCTCCGTGTCAAAGGTAGATGGGACACCCACCCTCGTCTGTGTCCCAGGATGAGGGGGGCTTGGAGGAAGAGCTCTGAAACCGCTTCCTGAAGAGCCGCCGTGCGTGTGGGCCTGACGAGCCGGCGGCCAGGCCCAGAGAGGCGTTCAGCCTTGCCTGGTCCACTCACTAGCAGGCAGCTCTGGGCGAGCACCTGCAGCAGCTTCTGAGGGCGCCCCAGCCACACCCCCCTAAAGGGCACCTGCCTGGTCCCCAACAGCTGGATGTGCACAGCTGCCTCCCTCCCTGGAGACCTGCTCCTGGCCAAAGAGAGTCGTCCTGTCTGGGAGGGGGTGCAGCAGCCCCACCCCCACAGCTAGGAGGCTTCCCACAGGGGCTCCTCTTGCCTCAAGGTGCAACTCTGTGGTGCGCTTCAAGCCCCAGGGCTTGGCACGGGCCCAGGCTACAGCTACGCGGAGACTGAAGCTGGCGCAGCCCTTGCCCCCCTGCTGCCTTACCCAGCGGCCTTTGCTCTTCTGCTCCCCAGTGTGCAGCCCCTGCAACCCCCAGGCCCCCAGACCCCCGGCATGAGTTCCGTTTCTGGAAACGCCAACCGGAAGACAATCCGCTTTCTCAACTTCCTTCCACGAACGCTGCGGCCTGGGGTCAGGGTGACTCTCCAGCCAAACTAGTGTCCCCTTCCGCTCGCAGGCGTGTCTGCGTCAGTGTCCCAGGAGAGGCCCAGTTTTATCCCACAGGTTGCTCTTCACCGTGACCTTGGCGCTTGCCCTTCGGCTACTGACCGCGCGCGGGGGAGGGGGGGGGGACACCCTAGAAATGACTTCAGATGCAGCCCCTGACATGAAACCCAACTCCTCCTGAGCGCGGTGACTCCAAGTGAGGCTTGCTGAGCCCCCGAAGGCCGGCCTTGGGGCTTCTTGCCGCGGTGGCTGTGCACACCCTGCTCTTCTGTGTTTCCGGACGCTCTTCACCGCCAGCCAGTCTGGCGCTTGGACGAGGTCCCCAGGGCCACGGCGCGGAGCATGACGGCCTTGCTGCCGGCACCCGCGTGCAGACCTGACTGCTGCTTCCCGAGGGAGCGTTTCCCATAGTAACCTTCGCAGGGGACCTGGCGCCCGGGAAGACAGGGCCATGGCCACGT
>PVHY01004253.1:64378-88087 GCA_004024945.1 Uropsilus gracilis
AAGAGGGGGGGGGGGGGGGGGGGGAGCTTTACACTTCTCGCAGCCCCAGACTCATCTGCACCTTGGCTCCTCTCTCCTTTCAAGCAGCAGGCCTGCCCCACGCTGGCACTCGGCGTTCTGGGGCGGGGGCAGGGCAAAGGCGCGGGAAGCCACCCTGGCTCTCAGATGCTCAGCAGCCTGGCTTGGACACGGCTGAGCTGGAGAGCGGGACGCACGCCTCCCAGCGAAGGCAGAAGGCTGGGCGCACCCGGGTACCCAAGAACCCGCGGATGGAGGGGGCCCTGGTATTGTCCACTAAGCTGTTTCCAGGTGCTTCTGATGCTCAGCCCAGGGTGGTCAGGGCCCGTTCATCTCAGCGGCTTGCAACGTGTTGGGCGCTACCAGCCTCGCGGGGAGCTGGGCAGAGAGCCACGCTTTCGAGTGTCCGTCACAGGCCGATGGGCCAGGCGGTCTGGACACGGCGACCAGCAGTCTCGAGTGTGAACGAGATCTAGAGGCGTTAAGTCTGAGACTCAGTGGCTGATCCCGAGGGACCGTCTTTCCAGCCCTAAGGGAGTCTCAGTTGTCAACGCTGCACAGACGCGTGTGGTGTCGGCTCCGGCTGGGACGCGCTTAGCAAAGAAAGTCAGGACCCTGGAAGCCACGGGGCTTGAGCGAGTTCACAGTCACGCGGTGACCCAAACAGCGCTGAGAAGCCCTGTCCCCTGGTCCTCTGTCAGCGGCTACTCTGAGGCCGGGAACTGGCCTGCAAGGAGCGCAGCCTGGCGCGCCTTCCCACTGCTGCACGCCTGTAAACACCTCTTCGCTGCCCTGTGAGCTCCTAACCAAATTCAGGCCTGCCTTACTGATGAAACTGTCCCCAAGGTTCTGGGGGGAGAGAGGGTGTGGTCTGCTGGTGCAAGACAGGCAGGAGGTACCTGTCTTCTCTGCTGGGAACCCTCTGGGCAAAGCTGCTCACCCAGCTCCCCTGACTTCAGGCCTCCTGGTCCTGATGTCATCTGGGCAAGGGAGGAGGAACATGGCCTTCCTCCTCCAGTGGGGAGCCAGCGGCTCCCTCGATAGTACCAGGATGTGCTGAACACATCTGCCGGCCCGTCTGCTTTCTAAATAACTTTCCCGTCAATCTTTTATTGTTGAGGCCCTTGTTTGCGTTGAACGGGTGTTTACGTGATACGGTCATCTAATCTGAAGTAAAAGTCACACAACAGAAAAGTCACTACCCTGTGCTGTAAACCAGCTCCTCGATAAAGAAATAAAGTCAACCACTGGATATGGTTCAGCACCATTCCACACGTTCTCACCGTGGTGTCACCGTCACCACTATCTAGACCCAGAACTTCATCACCCTGAAAGGAAAGCCCATGCCCTCTAGGCAGGCGGTCCCAGAGCCCCCTCTACCACCAGCTTTTGGCTTTCTGTCTCCACGAGTTGGCGAGACTTGTGTCATTTCGTGTGGCTTCTTCCCCCCCGGCATCATATTCGGAGCTCCATCCATGTTGTGGCAGGTGTCAGTCCTGCATGATTCTACTTTATGGCCAAATCATCTCCAGTCTATAGAGAGAGCACCAGGGGGTTATCCATTCGACCACAGATGATGGACAAGTGGGCTGTTTCTACTTTGTCACCTCTGTGACTAGCGCTGCTATGAGCATCCACTAATAATCCACTAATAATAATCCACTAATAATCCACTAATCAAGTGCTATGAGCACTTGAGTATCTATTTTCAAGTTCTGCTTCAGCCTGTTCACTTTTAACTGTAAACCAGGCATCTGTGTCGGGGGACAACAAGGGACAGTGGGCTCGTTTCACAGAGGGGTGAGTCCCAAATGGGTACTTGAATGCCCAGTTCCTTTTCAGAGGCCTTGTTGCATTTTTTGATCCTCTGTGGGATCTCGCATCATTATTCTTTTGTCAAAGCCCAGGTGGCTGCTGGGAGCGGCTGTATGACTCATCAGCTGCCCAGCATTAGCTCAGGTGAGGTGCTCACCCCTGATGAAAGGCTTTTAGGGAACTAGCCTGGTGTGCACGAGAAGGTTTCTTGAGTCATAGCTTCCTATTTTTTTTCAGAAGGATAAAGAGATTATTATTAGTACTTTAAAAAGGCACCAGATATTAGAGAGCAGCTAAGAAAACATGTTCCAAGGAGGCTATTTGAGTGACTGAGACAAACAATTTCAATCTAATATTTCTATTAGTGAAGAATTCCAGTCTGGGGCCCACGCACGCAGCTGTGGTGAATTAAAATGTCCCTAGTTTGGCGGGGTGTAAAGAAAACACAGTGACTCGAGTAGCTGCTGAAAGGAAACAAACACGAAAAGAAATGGATGCTGCAAAATGCTAATATCTCTTCAGATATTAGCAGAGCCATTTCCAGAAGCCTGTCCCAGAGCCATTTCCAGAAGCCTGTGCTTCCCTTTGTAGCCCAGTTGCTAAGGCTCTGGCCTCGTTAATGCAAAATACTGCCCGATATCCCCCTAAATGGTTAAACGAAAGAGTGGATAACCAGAGAGGCGTCTGCAGCTCCCTCTCAGGCTCTCCCAGCCTGACGCTTTCTGACTAAGCCTGTACTCCCACCTTCTTCTGGCTTCTGGAACTGCGAGTGATAAAAGGAGCACAGGAAGAAGTCAAAGGAAATGGCACTCAGAACACAGGAGCCACTTGGCAGTTGAGGCGCCCAGAGGCTCTGCATGACAGAAAGCCGTGCTGAAAGGGAGCTGTTTAGAGGCAGAGGGGGCAGAAAACAAAAGTCCCAGCTGGAGAGCAGGCCTTGTGGGCAATGCTACGGGAGTCTCCAGGCCTCAGAAATGAGCTGGTCTTGTGGTTGTTGGACGTGAATAGAGGCACGCAAAGAAAGACTGGCTGTTGGGAGTGCAGCGCAGGGAGATTTGAGAAGTGCTGGGGCTTCTCACCAAGTGAGAGCCACCCCCTTCTCTCGGCTCTTGCCCCCTCCCCGACGAAAGGCCCTATCACCATCTCCACTTGGGCCTCCCACCTTTCTTCTCAGAGGAAGGCGTTCCTCCTCGGGCCGCAGGACCCACAGGAGACTCCCTCCGTGTTTCTGTGAATCCTTGAAGTGTAACTGCACCATCAAGGGTGTCCATGGATGTGGAGCACGGAGTTGAGCTCTAACTGGACGGAATCACCGCCACCGTTGTGAGGTGGAATATTTCCTCACCCCCAGAGTCCGGCTCGGACCTCCCACTGTTCATTCCTTCCTTGCTTCCTAACCTCAGACAACCGCAGATCTACTCTCCGTCTCTCTGAATGAGCTCGCATTTTCTAGAAGTTCATGGAAATGGGATCAGGCAGTTGTCCTCTTGTGTCTTGTTTTTCCTTCAGTGACTTCGATGACTTGAGATTCATCCACATAGTCAGGGGGAGCAGTTGGTCTGAGCCTTTTAAGAACTGCGTTGTGTGGATGTGCTGCTTGTTTATCCATTTTCCTGGGGGCTCGGTTGGTTCCAGGTTAGGGGTGACTGTTTCTCTTCTCTCTCCAATGCTTCCTTGCATCTGCCTCTACTTCTTTAACAGAGAAATAGGCTCAAGTCTCTTTCATATTTGAAAAACACTCTACCCAGCCACCTATCTGCCCTGCGGTGATGGACTGGGCTTTTCTGAGGCATCCTGTGGAGTCTGGAGGCATGATCCAAATAAACCAGGCAGGCAAGTTCAAGTCGCCTGTCATGATCTGTTGCTGAGCTGATCCAATGAGAACATTCTCAGAGCTTGCAGTCTTTCGAAGTGGCCACCTTAGGCTGGGACCGCCAAAGGTTGTTTTTCTTTCTCTTTCTGGACCAAATAACCGTGGTGTGCCTCTGTTCCCCCTTGGAAATCAGGAGGGACCTTTGCTTATAATTACTTAAAATAAATGGACCAGCGAAAAGCGCAAGAATATTGGAATAGTCTTTGGATCCAATTACGTTGGACTAAGTTTTAAGTATCTGTATCTTGCCTTTTATACATTTTAACTATTTGTGTTTGTTTTCCCAGGGTTGTTTTGAATCCTTAGACTCAAGTGATCCCTAGCCTCAGCCTCCCAGGTAGCTGGGATTACAGGCACGTGCCACCACGCCTGGCTTTCTTTCATACATTTTAAAAGCAAGTGTAATTAGGGTCAAGAATAACTGCCGCTGAAGTTATAAAGTACAGGACAACTTGTGCTTCTAACATTGTAGGGATGGATGTGGTTATCTATCACCTCTGGAAAGGGCTGAGATACAATTACTGGACTGCCAGGGCCTGGCTACTGTGTCTAATACAGAGCGGGCACTAAATAGGGTAGGTGTCTGAGCCTCTACCAGTGAGGCAGACAGGTAGGCTCGATGCTATGGCACCCCTTCCCCATCTGGATTTTGCAGGGACTGGGGCGGTGATGAGACTGGGGGTGGCAGCAGGGCTGTGACAAAACCGGACAGGAGAAGATGGGAGGATGAGGACAGGTCTTTTCACCACCCGAGAGCGAAATCATAGTGGCTGTGAAAGGCCAAAGAGAATTCCCTGAGAGCAGCTGAATCCATGGCCTTTGCAGCTGGGGGGGGGGGGGGGGGGGGGGGCTGGACTGCTAGCTGTGGGACCCACGGCCAGTAGGTCACTGGGCATGCCCCGCTCCCCCCCCAGGTTCCAGTGACATCATCTGTAACATGGGTGTTGTGAAGGATGCCGTGCAATGATGGCTGGAGTCTTCACTCACCATCTAAGCTACTGTCGTTCTCCCAGGCAGTGGCGGCGGTACTATTTTAAGGAGATCTTCTCTTGGTTGTGTTTCCCTGCTCAAATAATGACCTCAAAGGTTTCCATGTTCTAATCAAAGCCTGCTTTGGCAATGAGCCTATTTATGTTTACACGGCTTCATGGAGATATAATTCATATCCCAATCAACCCAGCAATTGAAAAGTAGACAACTCAGTGCTTTTAGCATATTCACCGGGTTGTACATGACTGTGATCAACTTTAGGATGTTTTCATCCACCCTAAAAGAAACTCTGCACCCATTACACTCACCCTCATTTGCTTCCACCCACCAATCCCATCTCAATCCCAGGCTGCCACGACTCTGTGTCTACAGATTCGCCTACCCTGAATGATGCAGAGAAATGAATCCTAATATGTGAACCTTTCATCAGCCTATAGACACTGGGGTGGTTTCTACTTTTTGGTTATCATAACTGATGCTATTAGATGTCCCATGTCCAAAGTTTTGCGAAGACACACGTTTTCATTTCTCCAGGGTAAATACCTTGGAGTGGAACTGCGTGTGGTAACTCCATGGTTAACCTTCTGAGGGAGCTTCCAGGCTACTTTCTATCCCAAAAGCTGCAGCGTTTTACATCCCCACCAGCAGTATCTGGGGGCTCCCATTTCTCTGCTTTTCTACCACAAGTTATGGCTGACATAACATTGTCAGCCACCTGACAATGTATGTGAGTGATATGTGATTGTGGTTGGCCATGAACTTCTGATAGACCCATAAATTTATGGAAAGGCATTTGAGGGGGGGAAAGAGGGTAGCACACAGAATGAGGGGCCAGGGCATAGATATGGGCACTTCCTCCCTAGCATACTGAAGGCAAGTCATGTGGGTATGAATAGAGGCCCTGTGTCAGGCAAGAGTGAGGCATGAAACTAGACATGTCCATCGGAGGGGAAACTGCACCCGGATAAGTGGAGGGCCCTGCAGACTAGATCAGTGTGCGTGTGACAGGGACTGGGGAGACGGGAGCGGGGCCCCAGACCTAGGACAGGAATGTGCACGTACACACCTAGCGCTCGGCGCCTGGGCGGCACGTACTCACTCAGGGTCTGCTTTCTTTCAAACAAAACTTCTGCCCTGAACAGAGATTCCTGCCCCTGGTTTGCCTGAAGGAGCACTGGACACTGGCACCGCCAGAAGCCATCAGGTTCAGCAGGCCGAGGCGCGCCAGGGTCAAGATGACTGGGAGGCTGATCACACGTTCTGCGGGCTGAATGCGACAAAGACCAGAAACTCAACGTGATGGGCTATTTTTTCTTACGACTGTCCCTGTCTAACCCATTCTAAAGTGATGAGCTGGGAGAACTCGTGCCCGCCACTCTCTCGGACGGCTGGCCCGCTTTCTGAACAAAGCAAGTGTCTTATCGACCCAAGTCCTGTCTCCACTCCTTGGCTTTCCGGTTTTGACGGGCAGCGGGCCCCGGTCATTTCTGGGAACACGTGGGATGTGGCAGAGACCCTAAAGGGAGCTCTCGGCTGAGAGTCTTGCTTTTGGAGAGTGAGTTGAGCTCTACAGAGGAGCCTGAGCAGGAGGAAGGGCCGATGCTGGAAGAGTTCTGTGGGGCTCAGCCATCAGCCTGGGGTGTTGGTTTTGCCTGAGGTATGACAGATGCAAACAAAGCGGAGTTCCAGCTGGGGGCCCTAGGAAAACTCTGGTATCCTAAGAGAAATCAAAAAGGTAAGAGAAGCTGCTATTTCATGGGGGCAGAGAAAGGACAGGGCAGTTTTCACAGGACAGAACAGATGCCTGAGCATGGTCCAGTCAGCAGGAGCACAGGAACATGAAGGAAGGCTTTGGTTCGAACCAACACGGGCCCACAGGCTAACATGGCCCACAGTCTACTCTTTGGAAGGTCCATGAAGAACAGCTTTTCCATCTGTCACTGGTTGGGAGGGATATTTTGTGACAAGTGAAGATGACACGGTATTCCCATTTCCACGTTCTGGAACGTGGCCACGCCCGTTCGTCGGCAGATTGTCGATGTCTGCTCGTGTGCCATGAAGACAGCGTAGAGTGGCTCCAACAGAGACTCGATGTCCCCCAAAGCCTCAAATATTTACTAACTGACCCTTTTCAGAAAAAACCTGCCAATTCTTGAGTTCGAAACGTGGGAGGTGCCTTCCGATGGTGCTACTTAAACTGGAAAAGTGACAATGACCCAGCTTGAGAGCTTGTGGAAGCAGGAGCGAGCTGGGGCCAGACTTCAGGGCCACTTCTATTTGGGGATCAGGGTGGAGGCAGAAGAATCCGTGAAGAAGATAAATAAATTTGAGGAAACCTCAACTTAATTAAACATGTCAACTCCCGGGCTATTTTGTGGCTTGGTATTTTAAACATGCCTCAGAGAGTGATTAATAAAGCTGGGGTAGCTAGTTAGCAGGCCGCAGGAGCAGCCCACAGCCAGGGGTGTCTGGCAAACCCACCTCCAGTCTTTTTCCTCCTTTTCCTATACTCTGGTTTCTCTTCAGATCATATCCATCGTTCGCCTTTTTCTGCCTTCCCCCTCTTTTTCCTCCAACACAGTGAAGTATCTCATTCCTACCCATTCCAGGGAAGCCTGACTTGCAGCGACTTCTCTCAGCAGGGGGTATGGGCAAGACTATTCCACTAGGGTAATTATTTGATGAAAGCCAAAGTGCTCTTCTTGCCCCAAGATCTGGATCAGCAACAAGGCAAACTTGTAGACACTATCAAGGAAGGATCCTCCATTGCGGAAGTTTCAGGCACTTGAAAGGGGCAGACAGGACGCTGCCTAAGAAAATGGGGAGGAAGAGGCTCGCCCGTCGCTTCGGTCAGGGCAGCTGTGTGTGTTGGGTAGCAAGGGTTGAAGCCACCAGCCTGCCAAGCGGTCCCGGACAAGTCATTTCGACATTCTCCTCCGGTAAGTCGCAGAGGCAGGGCGCACGTGCCAGGGCACTTTCAAACAAGAGACGCAAAGCATCTGGGCGCTTACTCCTTGCAGCCCGGCTCTACACAGAACAGTGACCTTTGGGGAAGAGGCGTCTCTGTTGAAATTGCAGGTGAACCTGTTTTTTCCTTGGCCTCAGTGCAGGGAGTGGGGCACAGGAAGCCAGTTCCCGGAGCCGCCTTCCCCTCCTGCCCCTGAGGACGTGGCAGGGCCAGCAAGCGTGGCCCAATGCCCAGGCCCGGAGCCACCAGCACTGAGCTGTGCCCTTGAAAGCAGGAAACGCATTGTCTTCGCAGACTTGGCTCCCTGGGGGTGAAGATCCAGTGCGTGGGGTGGGGGGGGTAGGGGTGTACGACGACGGGGACGATGACACACGACGACGGACACGACACGATGGGACTTGGCGGGCCAGCCTCGCGGAGCATCTGCTCTCTGTACCCAGGACTGCTCCAGCTTGGGATCAGCCGGGCTGCTGATGACAAAGATGTTCTGTTTCCCTGTCAGAGGCTCCCTGTCTCCAAGGAACTGCTTTGGGACGTGTGCTCCATTACCTACAAGCTCCTGACATTGTATCCCTAACTACCTCACCTGGCCCCATCGCCTCCCACTTCTTCCCCTGCCTTCTCACCATCACGCTATGTTATGCCACTGTAGTGCCATTGGTCAGGTTTCCGTAGATCACGACTCCTGTTGCGGCCCGAGAACCTTCCAGCATTCATACCACAGTCAGATCAAGTCAGTGAGACTGCTTTCCACGGAGCTGAAGTGAGTGTGCAGAGAAAGAGAAGTTTCTGGCACAGGAGACAAAGAAAGAAGTGAGGCTGGTACGTGAAGCGCTGGTGGTAACCCCAAAGCAGGGCCACAGGATGGGGCACAGGAGCACAGAGAAGGGGCGCGCCATCTGGAAAACCAGCTCTGCCACTCAGCAGAGCTGGGGCCGCGCCTCCACCAGCTCTTCCTCCTCCCGGCCTTTCTGCTTCTCTACTTGCTCCTCGCTCAGCAGAGAGAGACAAAGTGGGGTACTGCGCAACGTGCTTGGCTAGGGGTCCGACGGCTCCAATTTTGTTCCAGTTTTGGATGATGATCGTGTCTGTGCTGCGAGAATTACAGCGAATCACACGTGTGAAAGCATCTGGGACACGTTTATTTCCTTCTGGAAAAAAGTACTAACTGGGGCTACTCAGGAAGAGCTGACTGTGCCAGTCCCCCACGCGGCGTGTGTCCTAAGCCATCCTCCATGTCTGTCTCCACACACACGCACTCTCCTACCTACTCCGCTTACCCAAGAGACTGGGGGGGGGGGCAGAGGAGTAACAATATGAGACCTTACAACCTACCTTGCAGAAACTGGGCCTGGGCTTCTCCCTCTACCTTCCCTCTCCTCCCTGCCTAAAAGAGTGTATACGCAGGTGTCTCCTGCATGTGTGACGGTTGACTGGCAGCTGGCATCCATCTAACATGGAGCCGTGAAGTCCCCCATTGTACAGCGTAAGTGCCCATCAGGCTTTAACAAGCATCTGGTCCACTCAGCATCGATCCCCTCTTTAATAAATCGGGAAACTGAGGCCCAGAGAATTTAGAAGCTTGTGAAAGACAGATAATAGCTGAGACAAAACTTGGAACAAAACTCAGGGCACCTTGACTCACAATCCAAGCCATCTTTCTTCCGGCCCTAGCTGAGCCCATGAATTTTAAAAACCTTTGTAAAAAGAAAGATCATGGCCATCAATGTGTTACCCACCATTATTTACTGTTGCTACCAACTATATATTCCCCATTCTTCCAGATGCTTCTGGAGGGATTCTGACAGGGGTGCTTCTAATACTGCCCTAAGAAGCAGTCTCTCAGAGACCCCAGGAGTCACAGGAGGCAGTCAGCACAGGGGAACAGTAGAACACCATCTTGCAGGCAGAGAATTTAAAAAATGTTTAGTGCAAAGTCCTCTGGCTCTATGTAACTGGGTTTTGGTTAAGAAAAACACCAAATGATTGATCGCAAGGGATTTTTTTAGCAGAGAATATGATGCCATAAATTCCCACAACAACCCTGCCAAGCAAGGCGATGACCCCTTGGATTAAGGTTGTAAATCAGAGAATTCGAGAGAAGACATCTGAAAGTTAGTACAATGCAAACTTGATGCAGTGAAGCCAGCAATGCATAATTATGTCAAGCTAGAGAAACAGCTGGATCAGAAGAGCTGTGCGGAGGATGGATGGGAAGGAAGGAAGGAGCTAGGCCCAGATGCTTGTGGTCGTTGATCTCTAGGTGGCGGGCAATTTTAATTTTCGAATGTTAGCTTCCTTCTATTCTGCAGGCTGTCTTTTCTTATGTTACTAAACGACAACAGCAACTCCAATGGTAGCTGGAATTTTTAGAAAAGCTGACTGACAGCGACAAGCACGAACCCCTTAAATGGCCAACGGCTTTTCAGCACTTCTGCCTTTGCTGGGCTCTGCCCTCTTCCTCACCACCAAAGGCTTCGAGAAATCCCACTTAACTGAAGTCTAGCTCACATGTAAGATGGATGCCCCTGGATGACACCTCTTCCTCAGCCTTTCAGGGACCCTGAGTCACTTGCAACACCATGGCGGCCAACCCACTGTTAGATTTTCTGTGCAGTCAGCTGCAGCCACCTGAGGCTCCAGTCTGTCATTTGGTTGTCATCAATATTCCTTCAATTGACCCAGGGGAACATTTCCCTGAAATAACAGCTCCAGTTTAACTTTAGGACCCTGATTCAGAATCTGAAACCTTGTAACCAATTCCATAGAATGGCAGGGGGCTGCTGGCTCAAACCAGGACCCTAACTTTTAGTTCTGAGAAAAGAGGTGTTTTGAAAAGTTAATCATTTAGGTGGTGAGACCTCTCAGTTTGCTGCTTTATATTTGATCTGCCAATTGGTTAACAAAATTCCACTAGTTGCTTTTTTTTTTTTTTTTTTAATTCTACAGGTCTCTTGAGGCTAGTCTGCTTCTTAAAGAAACAGTCAAAATATCATGAAATAATGGGCTTCAAACTCTAAGGAATGTGAAAGCAGAAGAATGATGGGTTGAGTGATATTTGGACCTAGTTCATTCTTAAATCCAAATCAAAGAAAGCTACTTATAGTAGGAAAGAGCTAGGTTATCCTCCATGATCTGAACATTTTACTTTAGGGCTCTGGAAACACTTTGGTGAGATTGTGGAGTTTCTGAGAAGCATGGACCATGATGCTTTCTAAGCCTCTGTAGAATTTGTGACATTTGTGTTTCATTTTGTTTGGTTTCAGAGACTGAAACAACAGATAGTTTAATTTTTAAACATGTATTTTTATCTCTAATGTGGTCTATGAACTTTGCTGTTATTATAGGAAAATTAAAATTGAGTAAGACTTGGCATGATGGTTGGCACTGCGTAGAGACAATAAATAATGACTCCATTAATAAATGACTCAAATCTGGTCTTATTCATGGGAGACTGAAACTTTACCCAGTGCTATTAGGAGTAGGATTTCAAGACTTACACACCAGCTTCCTAGAAGTCTCATAAGCACATATATCCCTTGTGGAAGCCATTTTAACTATAGTCTTTGCTCAACTATGGCTTAACGCATTAGGTGTGTCTATGATAAGAGATAATAGCACAAATAGTACAAATATCATAATAATAGCACAAATATCAGCTACCATTTATCAAATGCTTACTTGTTGGGAAGGACAGTTCTAAATACTGTTCTTTATCTCTCAATTGATTCGCATAATCAGCACTTTATTATTACAGATGAGGAAACTGTGGCGCAAACAGGCAAAGTAACCAGAACAGAACATCAGGGCCAGGAACTAGAAACTGTTGAGGAGAGAACTCAAAAGCAAGGTTCACATTTCAGTCAGGCCTCTAAGCTCATCAACTCTCTTGTGCTACTTTTTATAAAACTGCCAGGAAACTTGATTTGTAAGTTAACTTGTTAGTCTAAGACTTGTTGGGTGAACAGCTTAAGTGAGAACTCAGTCAGTCCTGTCCGAGCGAGCTAAAGCTACCAGGCCACTGAAGAGCTGGAGCTACAAGGGAAAGGACGGACAGAAGGCCAGAAGGAGGGCGATTCCATCACAATTCCAGTCAGACTCAACAAAGTCATTGAAACGGGCAAGAAGGGAGTTGACTATTGCTTGAGGGTCCTTAGGGTGGACTCCTGGGTAGATGGCAGTGCCATTTCCAAGAACAGTCTGGAAACAGTGTGGCAGAAGGGAATCTGGGGCCGGCTGGGACAGGGGTTCTGTAAGGACCCTGGGTGGGGAGGGGAGTCTGGGAGTGACTCTCCAGTGAAGAGGTGGGCGGCACAGGGGGAACAGGGCCAGGGTTAAGGGATATGCCCGCTGTGGAGTGCAAATTCTTTGTCCTCGGGGAGCAGGGAGCGCCTGTGTCCGCAAGTGGGAGGGCATCTCTATTAAATCTTAGGGTTCAAAAAATTTAACTTTCAATGATTTGAGAGAGAAGACGAAGTAGATGCTGAAAGTCTATGTGTTTTCTACCAATTTTTGCTGGGACCGTCAGACGGGCCTGGTCTGGGCTGCTCATGGCCATCCTTCTCAGAAGCATCCGCTCCTTTAGATTGAAATGAGGTTTCTCACAGGGAAGGTAGTTTCAAGATCCCAACTCCAGCCTGCCTGCGGGCTCCTGGGGTCCCCAGCGGGAGAGAGCCTTTGTTAGGAAGGTTTAGTGTCATGCGCACTTGACTGCACAGGGGAGGTTGCAGCTGCAGCCTACCGCTTTGTGCAAAGCCGGGAGCCCAGGCCGTTCCCTCCATGATGTCGCTGCCTTGCTAATTACACAGAGGGTGACTTTTACTTAAGACCAATGACAAAAGCAGAGACAGCAGGCCCTGCAGCAATGGGTCTTGGGGAGGAGAAAACAGCCACCAGCAGTCCAGCATACCCCACTGGGACTCACCGTTATCCTTTCCTTTTTTCTTTTTGAGACTAGGTCTCACTATTTTTGCCCATGAAACCGCAGGTTCACATTGCCCGGGGTATCACAGACTCAAGTCATCCCCAGCCTCAGCCTCCCAGGTAGCTGGGATTACAGGCTCGCGCCACCATGCCCAGCTATTTTTTGGGACTAGGTCTTGCTATGTTGCCCTGGGCAGGTCTCGAACCCGTGGACTCAAGCGATTCCCAGTCTCTGCTATGCTCCATAGGCTGCGATTAAAGGCATGCACCACCATGCCTGGCCTTTTGCCTTCTTTTAATTTAAAGGCCTTGTGTGCATCAGGGTGCATTGTGGCTTCTGCCATGTCAGAATCTCCCGTGGAGCCCATGAGCTGCTCCAGTGTGGGAGGGGCTGGGTCAGGCGCGGGTGCCATTGCTTCAGCTCAGCCTGTGCCCTGCGTCCGGGCAGTGAGCCTGTGCCTTCACATTTCCGGTTCACACTGGAAGTCAGTCCTCGGTCATACTCGAATGTTTCTCCTCTCTTTCCCCTGCTTCAGTTGATTGTGGAAACTCACTTTGCTCGTTCTGCACCTACCCTGCCCGCGCAACCACCTAGCGTGAGGGGGACACCTCAATCCTCACAAGTCACTTGGGGATCTGTCGGGCCAGGTCTTCACTGCTGAATTTCCACGTAATTCCGGGCTTGAAGAACAATGTTAGATTTGAGCAATTTTATTTTTTTTGACAGAGCTCGCACTGTGGTGTAACAGCAACACCGTGGAAAGGTCAGAACACGTTCATTTGTGCCGTGGGAGGCATAAGAAAACGTTAGTCTCTAAAAATTCTTCACCATGTAGCCTGTGGTTGGTCGCCCTTGCTGTCTGCTACCCTGGCATTCTCGGCGGGCTCTTCTGAGGAACGGTCAGCTTAGCAAGAACGCTTGCCAGGCAAAGTCTTTCTCTGGATCAGGAAATGAGGCTTTCATCTAGCAGAGACGGTGACTCGAGATGGGGAGCAACAGATTGAGAACAGCTAAGGAGGTTTCTGCTGACAGAGGATTTCTCAATTTAAGGACAAGTGGCCTGTTTAACTCTATACAAATTCCAGCTGGCTTGGGCAGTAAGAACTCTTATTTGTTTGTTTGCTGCCAAGTACTGCAGATATGATTGAGTTTTTAATGAGCTTCAAATACTTGGATAAGTGCAGAAAGAGACGAGGTTGAAGATGCTATACATCATTCCCACCGAAGGACAGGAGACAAGGTCAGAGGAGGCGGAGTTCAAAGGAACAGAGCATACGGCACTCTTTACAGCGTCAGCTTCCAAGAACACTCTGTTGGAAGACCTCTTCCGAGAAAGGAGTGACCTCCCGAAAAGATTAGATTTCCCATTTTACTTACTTAAAATTTTATTTTCTAATTTATAAATAATGATTTAAAAATAGTAACGCCTTGGAGCAAGAAAGAACTTGTAACGTTCTTTGGTGCAATTTCAGATGTTCGGTATGTAAACATTCTAGAACCTGCAGTTAGCTCCAAATTAATCAGACTGATTAGAGATTGAGCCCAGGAAATAAATTACTGATGCATGACCAACTTAGCTTGAACGCCTTGTTTATAATCATACAAATTGCATCTATAAATATGCGAGAAAGAAAAATCTATGTAAAAGTAAGACAAAGAACTGATTGGTTCATTCATTCATTCAGTGGCTTATGACAGCATTTAATTTTTTTATCCACCTTGCATGAAATCCTTGCTCTGATAGGTTCCCGTGGGCTTGGCTTCATGTGTTTTTGAAATCTGGGACTCAGGATTAAGAGCAGACACCATTTGAGGAATTTTGTTCTCCTGGTGATGGACAGAAGCACAATGGAAAGAACTGAACCACAGACGTGCACTAAAGCTTCTGCTTAGACATGTCTTATGTATTATTTGCTCACATTCCATTGGCCAAAGCAAGTCAAATGGCCGCACCCAAAGTACATGGGGTGGAGTCGTATTTCTACCAATAGGAAAGTAGAGCATGTAGAGACAGGAAATGAATAATTATGAACAAATAGCCAAGTCTATCACTATCTTACGCTGTATCTCAGATTGTTTGATTTCTTTTTATCTTTGTAAAGTTCGACTATTTTCGTCTTTTATTTTCATTTCAGTGTGTCCACGGGAGAATCAAGAGATAAATGTGGGTGCCCACTCCTTAATGTTTAAGAGTTAATTTCAGTTTTTAGGCACTATTTACATTGGCAGGCCAAATTTATTATTTATCAGAAACAACTTTTGTGGGAAAAGAAGAATCAACATATTGTTAGCTTGAAATTATGGGGGGGGGGAGTCAACATAAAAGATGAAGAATAGTATTTTACCTGGGTGTAGCAGTGGACAGTAAGAACTGGGATATGATTGACAGGAATGCCAGGGAGCTTTTTACTGCACAGCAGTTATACATTCTGGCTTCTGTGCCATGCAAATATATTACCTTCTTAGAAAGTGAAATTTCCCAGTAATGTCTAACCATGCTAAGTCTTAGAAGAATTAACATAATTTTTCAATATTCTTATGGTTAAACTAGCAAATCCAATTGGCTCTCCTCCCCAAAGGCATAAACAGTGCAATATCTTTCTCTTTGTGAGAGTCCATCTGCCTGGTGTGTAAATGAAAGTGTTTGATTTGATCTCAAAGGTCCCTCCTCTTTCCTATCGATATCATTTGAATTCCTTTTCAAGTCAGAGTGAAAAAGTCAATCTTTTCCTAAAATAACCCTCATTACTCTCTTTGGAATTCTGCTTTAAAAATTCATATTTTTCCATTTTTCAAAAATGAAAAAGATGTAAGAACGATTAAGAGAAGAAGAAACCCAGGAAAAACAAGCTAATATTTTGGGATTTTCAGTGCATTAGCAGAGAACAATTGAAGATCAGGAGAACAGGGTAAACAGATTCACCTCAGCTGTCCTTACCTGAAGACTTTCTTAACCCTTTCTGCCTCAGAGAACAAATAGTTTGTGTCTCTGTGTCCACCAAAGCTTTGTTGGCATCTGTACCGTGGCATGCATTAGTCTCAAATGCACTGATCTCCATGTCTCTTCCCTCCACTGGCCTGAGTTTCTTATAGTTTTGTAACCCTGAACCCCAGCTTATTGCCTAGCACTTCATCCCAAGTTAATGAATCATTAATGAATTGATACACACTCTTTCTCTCCCCCTACCCCCGCCATCCCCACAGAATATAGTTTAGGAAAACAAATCCTAACATAAGAAACTGTTCTCTTCTGGTTCATGACACTTTAAATTCCAATGCTGACATTTATAAAAAAATTCCATTTCATTTCTCTTAACTAGTTTCATATCTTTTCTGTTTTTATTTTTGCTGAGTAACCACAGAATAAATGTTACTGGTGCATTAATTTTTCAAAATAAATTTTTTTCAGACTGGAAAAAGAATGCAGGTCATCCTCCTACCAAATGGTAAACAGTTATTACCAGATGTGGAGAGAACTGCAATTAACACACACACACACACACTTATGGCTATATAAATATTGTTCATAGATCGCCTCTCCTTTCTGTGATGGTTATTTGCAGAGTTCATAATTGCCTTCCTGTATTTGTTTGGCTTTTATATTTTGGGGTAGATAGATCTATAGAGAGAGAGATTTTGAGACTAATAGAGATGTGATTATAGACTAGGTACTGGGTACTACTTTTGTTCAGTTGGAATGGTGCTGTGCTTATATATAAGCAAGATGCATGTGGAAATGTTTAGAGGTAACACGATAGAACCACTGGAATTTGTTTAAACTGCTTCAGACAAGGGGAGGAAGGATGTAGCAAGCAAGTAGGGTCAAATGTGCAAGTTATGGAAGCTGGGTGAAGGGTACATGAAAGTGCAATTCGCGCTGCATTTTGTATATTTGAATGTTTGTTCTAATTAAAGTGTGTCTCAGGTTTCCTAGCGCCATGGTTAACGGCAGTTTCCCAATAAGGCCTGAATGTTCAAGGAACTATTAGGAAGGAGAAAACAGGCTATTAATCGGGCTGAGAAACTCTCTGCGCCTCGGTGTCCTCCTCCCTCCCCAGGCCAATCTGCACATGTGTCACTGTCCTCAAGAAACTTCGACCAAGTCAGCTTCTCTAGAATGAGGGAAAAAAATCCATTGGCTCTGCATATTGCCTAAAATCACGCACATGCTGAGGAACTACTGAGAAACAAGCTCCTCCTCTCAGTTTTGCCACCAGTATGATGCACGGCAGGGCCGTCACCTGCGAAACAGTCCCAGCCTCCCCAAGTGTGAAATGAGGGAATGGGCAAAAGCATCCTTGAGACCTTTTCTGCTTGCAGCTTAATGACAGAGTTCCATCTGCTACATTTGCCTCATATGAAAACTCTCCTTGAGGGATAGAAACAGCTGCCAGTTCTCTGACTGAAGAGATCAGAGAATCCTAGAAACTTCAACTCCAACAGCACTTTGAAAATCATGTAGCTCATATTCCTGCGCAAAGTCAGAATCATCCAGAAATGGACGTCTCAATTCGGTGAAGTTGCTATTCCTTTTGAGTTTCTTTTGATACTTAGGCTAACGTGATAAATTATAGTTTTCTTTAATTGCCTAAACAGTGGCACCTTCTCCTGTTGGCTAATAAACACCATCTTTCCATTATCCTCAAGAAAGGATGGACTCAATCTCATTCGCTTGGTAACCCTTTTTCATTCTTAGCCTATTTCATCCTCTGGATCAGAAGGCTGGGTTTCTCAAGTCAGTATTTCCTGTGAGGAACAGGCAAGCTTTAGGAATTTCTGTCTGTAACTGATAGTTGTTATGGTCCTACCACTTTTAGAGACATCTGTGAAGAAAAAAATTTGGTCTTTTGTTGCTTCCTCTGGTTATTTCTGGGTCTTTTCCTCTGTGGGTGGAAATGGGTTAAGGGCTACGTCTCACTGGCTGCTCACACAAAATCTAGATGTGTATAACCATGAGGGTCAAGTGCAGCATAAAATGGCCCCTACCAGCATACACAGCACCGATACTGCGGGCTTCCTCCGAATGTCAAGTGGCCCATATTTGCAGGTTTGGTCATCTATTGGTCTGTAGGTTAGAATAGTCCAGAACTACTTGCTGAGGGAGAAAGTGATCTTTCCGAGGAAGTGCTCTTGCTTGGTCTTCTCCACAAGATGGCCGTGTGCCCATTCATGCAAGCACCTGTCTTAAGCTGGCATCTTAATTTCCTAAGATGATCTTAAACTGTGTCCACTCTTCAATGGTTGAAACATATGGATCGTCCCTTCATGGAACCAGAAAAATGTCTGGCGCTGGGTTTACTTCAGGGATATTCACCTTGAACAATCTGCTATGCAAACCTTAGCAAAAGCACATTTAGAAGAAGTAATATTGTTGGCGAGCTGCTTGAGCCTGAGGCCCATCCTCAGCTGCTTGGCTATTTACCCTTGGACCGAGCTGATCCGTGAGCAAGCTCGGAGCTTCGTGGCTTGGGCCTGCAAGGACCACTTGATGAATTTCCTTCTGCATTCATTCCACGATGCAGGACCCTCGTAAGAAACAACCTCATGAATCTCATTTCTACGTGTTGCCAAAGACCTGCCCAAGACGCTAGGACACGTATTGAATGTCATCGCAGGAACAGCACATCTGACATCCTGAGTGGGAATGTGCTTCCTAACCAGCCTCCAGCGATGTGCTCACATGTCACAGTTTGAGAAACGCTACCTTCAACGACACCCCTCTCTGCCAGAGGCCTAAGCAGCAATGACAAAACACATTTTTTCAGAACCTAATGCATCTGTGGTTCCCTCCACGCACTTCTTATTCTTCCACTTACTATTTTTCTCAGACTGTTTTCCTTCTGCCCAACGCTCATGACCGTGTCTGAGTTTCTAGCGGGTTCCAACCATCTAGTGCTGTGGCCCAAACCACCACGTAGCTTAGTGGCTTAAAACAACATGCGTGGTTCTGCCACTTGCTGACGTGCCCGCTGGGCAGAGCTGCAGGCGGCTGCTCCTGTCCCACTTGGTACCATCAGGGGCAGCTTGGAGGTTGCTGCTTGGAGCCAGCCAAGGTGTCCTCCCTCAGATGTGGGGAAGCCGACGCTGGTGGTGAGATGAAGCCTGCAACCGCCAGGATGGTAGCTGGAAGTCACCTGTCAGCTCTCCACAAGGCCAGCGTGGGTCACCAGGGTGGCACCCTGAGATGCAATGAGCAGGGCAGGAGCTCCACCGCCTTCTGTCACCTGGATAGGAAGGCAGGAGCATTACTTCCGTCACATTCTAAGGGCGAACATGCAGTCCTCTTCAGGGAAGGGAAACTGAGGCTAACTGAGGCCGTCTTCTCATAGTGGAGCGGCCAGGTTCCGGGAGGGCTGAGACATAGCGCTGTGGCTGGTTTTTGGCAAATAAGATCTGTTAAGGCTCGTGTTTTAAAGGTGCAAGCATGCTTTTAAGATTAAAAATCCTAACCACTGTTGTCACAGACGAACAGAAAAAAACGAAAAATGCTCACTAGCAATGTAAATACCCAGGCGGGTGGCCTTACAGCCATGTGAGAATTCGGGGTACGAGAACAATAAACCGTGTTATGTCCAGTCTTCCTAAAAGGAGGGTTCAAGGACAGGTGCCTCAGAGTCAGCTGGAGCGTTTCTAAAATGTCAACCCCCAAACCTACTTTACCTGAACCTGAATTGCCAGAGAGGCGGTGCAGCGATGGCATTTTCAACTCCTCCAACGAGGCACACACATGTTGAGGATTTAAGAAGCAGGCGGCCGCCTCCACCGTGGGGGGTGTGCGTGGCCTCTGCGAGGCTGGACTTCCTTGGCAATTTGGATTTTTCCAGCTCAACCTCAAACCCCAAATCCTGATCCTTTAAAATCCTGTCCTAGCCAGGTTCCCCACAATCCCCCATCTGTAAGTCCCAGGCTTTGCTCTCATTTCCCCCAGGTCTGGCTCTCATGCTGGACTTTCTCCTGGGTGTCCTTCTCGAAGCCTCCATCTTTGCCGTCCTCCACCTCGCACCCCTAGAGCATGCCTGCCCTTTCCCCAGACTGAACTCGCAGGCAAGTTTCTGGCGCCCCTGGGGAGTAATTATCACCACCTTCTCTTTTTGAGCCTCCCTTGGGGTGACTTGGCTACAACACATCCCGTGAGTCAGCCCTGTCAGGGGAAAGGAAGGCTCACCAACAAGTCGGGTCAGGTGGGAATCATCTCTTCCCTTTGAAAGAAGGTGCAGTAACAAGCTGGCCCCACCCCGGTGCTTGCTGGGAAGGCCGGAAGTCTCTTGCAGGGAGCACAGGAGTGGCCCAGAGCACTCCTCTCCCCAGAAGGGGAAAATCCAAATGTCCAGAGTTTCACAACAGATGCGTGCATTCGCCTTCCCCACCCTAGAACCAGCAGCCACCACTGGTTGCGCAGGGTGGGTGAGGTTGCTCCAGGGAATTTTGTCAACATCAGGCCTCAGCGAGGCTGTACTTTCTTCACTTTCTTAGAAAGAAATATGCATTAGTACAGTGAGGCTTTAGATCTCAGATAAATACCAGATAAATACCTCTTCCACCAGTTTTGTCAGCAGATCTAAGTCCCGTTGAGTTCCACTTGTGAATCGGAGCCTTACAAGTGTCCCAGTCTTACTGTTCCAGAAGCCTTTCCTCACCAGTGGACTGTGTTCCCGCGGATGAGAGAACATGGCATGTAGGTTTGGCTCCAAATGACAATTGTTCCCCTCAGCCTTTTGCGGCGTCGCCATGGGCTAACGCGGTCATCCTCTCCTGTCTTCACCAAGTGCAAACATGGCAGTCACCGGTAGAGATGTCCTTCGCTGCTTGGCAATAAAATGCTGACCCGCTGCTGTTCAGGCGAGGCTGCAGCCCAGTCTGCGTGGGGTGGCTGTAAGTCTTGCTGTGACACAGCCCCACCCACTTATTTACATGTGGCCTGTGGCTGCTTCTCTGCCACAGTGGCAAAGGCTGGGGAGCGGCCTGGGGAGCGCTGATCCTCAAAGCCTGAAATACTGACAGCGTAGCTTTTTCTTTAAAAAAAAATGTGCCAGCCCACGGCTTCGATGCTCAGCATCTACAGGTCACGGAACAGGGACACGTAAGTATTCTGCAGAGAGCTGAGCACAATGTCACATGCCTCACAGGTGCGTCTGGGTGCATCTGATGATTTTCCGAGCTGTAGGACACAGCACTTCAAAACTTGTGTGTGAAGAGAAAATCACTGAAGAAAGAGAAAATGTCAATCATGCCTATCTTGGATCAGTAAAATTATGGATCAGTCCAGCTGTCTTCCTTTTTCTTTCCAGATTTGCCAAATAACCTTCACTAAGCATTAATTACATGCGCACACACATGTCTTGGTACCTTCCCTGCCCCCTTGCGCACTCCAAGTTATTTGGTCTAGTCTTTGAAACAAAAACGATCTAAACGATCTGGAAATTATTTTTTCCTAAGTCGTTGTGGAGATGGGAATAGAGGAAAACCTTTCTTACTTAATGGAATGATCATTAAATTTAAATATTACCAGAAGTCTCACTTTTAATACTGCACCCCCATGATAAATACTCATGAGCTTCTCAGTCGAAAGAAAAATGAATCGATCGGGATTATTCCACAATTAGGACTGTATTTCATAATGCTGATACATTCCGGCCATAATCTTAGGTGTTAAGCAATCTGGATTTGCCAGATTACTCTTGCTGAAGTCTGGATTAGTCAGGACTTAGTGGTGCAAGTGACAGAAAGCTGACTCAAGCCGCTATGCCTAAAAAGGGAGGCATTTGTTAACGCATATGCTCAAAGCCCAGGAAGAAAGTGTGATCGGAAACAGCTCAAACAGCATCCGCTTTCCCTCGCTCTGCACGGGAGTCATTGTCTCCAGCCAGATTACTTGATCTTGTTTGGAAAAAAAAAAAAAAATCACAGGATTCTGATAGGTCTGGCTTCCAGAAGAAACCAGGATTCTGATGTGCTCACTCCTGGTTGGTGGAGGGTAGCCGAAGTGTTTTCTATTGGAGAGAGTAGGTAGAGAGTGATGAGAAAGACCTGTCACCAGAAGCAGCAAAGGCAGAGGAGTCACAGCCCCTGGAGGGATTAGTTTGGAGCAAGCAGCCCCCACAGCTGGCGCATGCTCACTACAGACACACCAAGAGAGCCGGGATCCTATACACAGATAGGCGGCTGATGAAGTGCATCTCAGAGAATCCATGTTGCTTTATCGAGGCCTCCTCCCCCTTCATCCCTTCATGACAAAGTGCACTCCGCTCATCTCCCTCCAGCATTCTGCTGTCTCCCCTCCCAGCCAGAGCCTGATCCCTCCCATTGAGCGGCACCCACTGCTTTCCTGAGCATCTACTTCAGGGCTGCTAGGACTTGAGAGAGCACCAGTCATCCTGAGTCCTGCACTCCATCCCTGGGTCAGTAGGTATGGAGGGGGGCCCAGGAACTAGCATTTCTAATAAGCTTCCAAGCAACTCTGATGCTGCTGGTGTATCACACTCGGAGAAATGCTGAGCTGATACATTTCATGCTTCAAAACACATTTTCAAAGCCTTGGTGGTTTTCACCCAGGGGTGATCGTGTTTCCTCGGGGACGCTGACTCTGGGCACTTGTCGTATCCGGAGACAGTTTTGCTTGTCACTACTCGGGAGGTGGAAGTGGATGCTGTTGGCGTCGAGTAGGTAGAAGCCAGGGAAAGCGCAAACTCCTGCTTGTGTTGAGGACAGCTCCCAAAGAAAGAAGTTATCTGGTCTCAAGTGTCAGTAATGCTGAGGGGGGAAAGAACCACTTCAGCCCATGGGCTTGCAGGATGGCAACTCGGACCAAAGTTGAATCTTGCACATTTCACTTACCCTCTGCCTTGCTCGAAAAGGCAGCATAAATAAAAAGATGCCCCAATTCATAGGGCATGGGGGAATGTGAATGAAAACACTAAGGTTCCATACTACACATCTATTAGTCTGGCCAAAATCTGGACCATCAAGTGCTGGTAAGGATACGGAGAAAAAACAGTTCTCGCTCATGGCTGATCAGAATGCAACATGGTCCAGCCACTTTGCGAGACAGTTCAGCAGCATCTTACAAACTTGAACAGCCTCTTGGCACACAATCTTGCAACTGTGCCTCTTGCTGTTTACCCAAAGGAGCTGGAAATGGATGGCAACGTGAAAACTTACACGTGGATGTTTAGGGCAGCTTTACGTAGAATTGCCAAAGCTTGAAAGCAACCAGGATGTCCTTCAGTAGATGAAGGGATAAATAAACTGTGGTCCATCCAGACCGTGGACTATTATTTAGCACTAAAAAGAAAGGCGCTAACAAATCATGAAAAGACATGGGGAACCTGAAATGCATACTGCTTGGTGGAGGAAGTCAGCCTAAAAGGTCTACGTACCATATGATGTCAATGCTATGACGTTTAAAGGAAAAACAAAGCCATGGAGACAGTAAAAAGATCAGTGGTTGCAGGGGTTGGGGGAGGAAACAATGAAGAAACAGGCCATAAAGGGCGTGAGAGTAACCTGCCTGATTCCCAGCGTAGCCACATGCACCGAAGCCCACAGATCGCACAACAGGGAGAGCAAACCTCATGCGAACTGAACTTTGGGTGGTGATGGCGAGTTCATCAGTTGAAACCAATGTACCCCCTGGCGGGAAATGTTGATAGTGGAAGAGGGTGGGCACGTGCGAGGGTCAGGGTATATTTAGGAAACCTCTGGCTTTTCCCTTAATTCTGCTGCGGACCTAAGGTTGCTCTCAAAAAATAATGTCCTCATTTTTTTTAAGGTGCCTAAGAAAGCAGATGATAGTGCAATCGATTTAACATCTGCCGTTTCAGCCTGCGCCTACTTCCTTATATTATCAGCCTGATCTCTGGAGGCATCTGCGTTTGCAACCCTCTGATCTCATCCAGCATCTTTGTTTTATAGATGAGGGAGGAGGGCAGGGGGAGGAGATGGGCTAAACAATGTGTCCGAGGTTTAATGTGGGGACCAGACCTGGAACCCAGGCCTGTAACTGACCACCGGGTACGCTAGTGCTTTCGGCTACAGCTAGCTCCTTCATTCGTTTGCTCATCCTTTCAGCACGCGCGCCGTATGCATCATTTTCTTATTTTTCCCACAATGATTAAACAGATA
>PVHY01004254.1:0-96310 GCA_004024945.1 Uropsilus gracilis
GGTCAGGGGGTAAATGTTTTATACTGTGGGTTGTGGTCAGAAAGCCACTGACCTAGATGATCCCTAAGGCCTTTTTCACTCTTGAAATGTCCAACTTTTCTTAGGAGTCTTGACAAGCCCCCCATGAAACTTGACTGATTTTTTTGTAGGCATGGCAACACCGTTAAGTAAAGCTAGAGATCTCATGATTGAAAGGACAAAATCACCAGCAGCCTGTATTCCTATTGAACACATTATTAGCTAAGAAGTAGAAGTTCTTTTCCCTCTCCCCATTCCTCCCCCACCCCAAACAAAAACCAAAAAGCCCAGTTTGGCCTTCTAGCTAGAAATGGGATCTGCAACAGGGGATGGCCCATTTTAAAACTGACCTATTTAAAACCCGTGAGCACCAAAAACACACAGGGTCAGTTCAATTTGAGTCTTCCCTTCTGTAACAGGCTGAAAACTAAATTGGTCAGAGACTGACAAGGTTGAAATCAAAACTACAGCTATTTATTGACTCCTTATTTCCTGATAGGAAAAAAAAATCAAGGCTCAAGGTTGGGGTGGAGTGGTGGGGGAAGAAGTGGAACAAGCTATAGGTGTCAGATCAAGAGAGGGTAAGTTGGGGGCAGAGATCTCAGGACTCAGAATGTGCCACGGCCTTGTGTCGCATGGGGGAACTTCGTGGATGGTCTGATGCGTTGACTGCTGCCTTATCTCTGTCCTTATCCTTTCTGTGCCTTGACTGGGGACTCAGCAGCAGTAAAGTTGGCTTTGGATCAAGAAGAAGGTGAGCGGCTCTTTCCAAGCTGAGGCTGCTCTAATCACATCATTTCATTTAGTCCAGCCCCAGGTGATGGGATACTGTCACTGAAGGGAATGGGAACTAGGAGGTGAGGGGTGCTAGCAGAGAGAATTTGGCCTTGAGTCAGGTTGTCTGACTTCTGTTTCCACCTGCACCGTACCTCAGCAAGTGCCAAAGAAGTGAAGAGCCGATCCCACTTGAGCATCCCTCCCTCTGGTTTTGGTACTCGGAGAGCTCTGTTGTAAGCCCAGAGTATTCACTTAAACCAAGGCCAGCTTCATGGGGCGGTGACCTGTCGGGGGGTCATCAGGCTGGAGCTCAGAAAGATCCTGTTCTTGGGTTTTAATGTGCTGCTGTTTTGAAATTCTTCATATTACTTAAGCCTGGGCTGTCACATTTTCCTTTTGCTCTGGACTATGCAAATGTATGGCCAGTTCAGGCTTTGATAATGTATCTCCTTTCTCCTTTGTGGTTCCCTCTTGTCTGCTAGCAAAATGCCCACAGAGGCATTTGAAGAATGCACCCTGTCTCAGCCTCAGGCTTGCTACCTGGCACGTAAGCTGTGGTTGTTTTCCTGCTGCCTCCCAGACTGCCACTGCACCTCTGGCTGGCAGGGACCCCAACTGTTACTCGCTGTCATCTCCTTGTCCCCTCAGCAGGTACCCAGGTGAACAATGTCGCTGGGGCAAAGTCTGCATTATGAGCAGCAGACCTGCGTGCAGTGCTGGCTCAGGTCAGCCACCTGCCTCCCTGGGGCTTATGCTTGTCAGGCAGGGGAGGGTGGGATGGAGGGTACAGGCTATGCCCTGGAAAGCCTTTATTGTTTATGGAAAAGTAGGATTGCCTCTGTGTTGGGCCCGTTTCACTGGAAGTTTCACAATGATTTTACTTCCCAGCTGCCCCGCACCTAGCGCAGTGGCTGTGTGGTAAGCAGGGCATTTTGTTAAGTACTTGCTCTGGTGTTCGCTCCCCGCTAGGCTGGTTACGGAGGACAGTCCCTGACCTCAAGGAGGATCGGATGCTTACTACACAATTAAATGGTTCAGGCAGCAGCTGCTCTCAGTGCCCAGGGGTGCTCGGAGCTGGTGCAGGCCAGGCTTCCTGGCAGGGGGATGTGAACTAGGTCTGTGCACCAGGGTGAGCGGTGAGGAATGGTGAGATTGGATGCAGTGGGGGCAAGTCAAGAGCAGAGGGCCTGGTTCAGGCTGGTGTTTGGACTTAAGGGTAGCATAACTATCATCACACCGTTTCTGCAGAGGCTGAGGCTGAGGCCTGGGGGTAGAGCCAGGGTCGCCCGGTCAGGCCAGTTCCTTGGCCCCCAAGTCTGGGCTTACTCCTGGTAACCCATATCCTCGTTGTCACAGAGCTCCCATTTGGAAGCTGAAGCAGACTTAGGCCCTGACCAAAGCTGCAGTTTGGGGGACAGAGAGGACTGGTCAAATTTGAGAGCTTTATGAAGATGAGGCATCAGCTTTGATGCTGGGGACAGGCGTTCCTATAGTAACGATGTGCTCGTGTTTGCCACAGCCGGCTCAGCTCCATCCCTGAGAGGACGCTGCTGTGTACCTTGCTCGGGCGACAAGTCTTCAGGAAACACAATCTGATTTCTAGGGAACTCTCATTGCCTCTTATTGCCCTGGGGTCTGAGTACAACTGAGCATGCCAGGGTGTTAACACCCATGGAGTGAAGCTTTGTCCTGGGCTGTTCGAAAAGTTTCCTGGTACAAGCGAAGTAATTCCTGTTGTTGGACTAAAGAGAGAAACCACATTTGGATATTTTTAAATGGCCAGTGAAATTGGGAGAGAGTCTAAACCCAAAGTACAAATTTTCAGTTTAATTTTAACTTTGCACTTAGCTCACACCCAGGATTTGGCAGGGGGAAATGGGCCTTAATTTTTTTTTTTTTCCTTTTTTAAGCAGAACACACCCTGGATGCAAAACCCTTTCTCAGCGTGGAAGGGCTTAGAGCAGTGGCCGCTAGCACAGCTGGGAGCTCAGAGTTGAGGCGGGTCTCTCAGAGGTTTGAAATATGTTTATCCGTCCTGGAGCTCTGAGAAAACGTGGCCCTTCTTGGCAGCAGGTGGAAGCAAGTGGGTGGGTGTCCTGACTTCCACTCTCACTGTTGGGCTGGCGTTTTTGTTTCCTCCTGTTCGGCTGCTTCAGACATTCCCGTCAGCTCACCTGCCATCCCTAACATGACACCCCACAGAGGAATGTGAGTTTCCCCTGAATTGGTTTGGTCTTTGGGGTGATAATCAGTGAGCAACTTCAGGGTGGAAGCCTCAACCGCTCCCTTTCCTCCTTGGTCACCAAACAGTGCTAAAACCCTGAACACCCTGTGAGGAAGGAAGTGCAGAAGCCATGGGGATCCTCAGGACCCTCCCAGCCTGACCTGCAGCAGCCGCCAGCCCTCTGCACACCACAGGCTTGTCCAGCGAATGCAAGTGGGCAAGAGTGGGGTCCCGGCCCCTTCTCCATGTCTTTACTCCCTGGACGCAGCCTCATCAGCGTGTGGACTGGATGAGGTTTTGTGCTTTGGTTACTGGGGAAGTGTGACCAGGGTGGGGACGGCTGGGAGGGGCACCTACGGCCAGTGGAACAGTTGGAAGAGGAGCTGCCAGGAAACACTGGAGTGGAGGGGTGAGAGCCTGGGGCAGGCTGGGAACATCAGGCTTAGAGTCTGGAATGCAGAGAATCTGTCAGGAACGCCTTCTCGTCTTCCAGCTAACACTGGCCACCTTGGCTCAGTAGACACCCTCCTCACCCTGTCCTGACACCCTCCTCACCCTGTCCTGGGTTTGGATAACTGTTTCTTTTGCGATTGCAGAATGAGAGAATTCAGAGTGACTGTGAGGATGAAATGGGGTGGTGTTGAGTGAAGCACTTGGCGTGCGCTTGATGAGGACTCAGGATAGATCTGATGGTTATTATTAATAGAAGTGTTAGTAGTGGTGGCTTGCTTAGTAGCCCCAAGCGCACTGGCCACCCGTTTGGGTGTGGTGCCAGAAGCTGGGACTGGAACATGTGTCCGTAGAATTCTTAGGTAGCATTGTGACTCCAGGAAAGAATCCCACCTCTGGAAGGAATTCCCTGGAATCCTAGCACTATCGCCCTCCTCCCTGCCCCCAACCCCCTTCCCTGTCTTCGAGGCCTACTTGATTAATGCCAAGTGAGGGAAAGACCTAGACCAACCTAGGAAAGGATGCATTGGTTCCTTCTCATATTTATCGTTCTTTGGGGGGTCTTGAGGAATTCACAGGGCCTTCCAGGGAAGTCAGTTACTAAAGAAGACTGAGCCTTCTGTCTCGGAGTGATTGCCAGTGAAGGTGTTCCCCCACTCCTCCAGTGTGGTTGATCTCTCTCCACTCATTTTAGTCTCCTCAGGTCTGGTGTGTTTGCTCTATGCTGCTTCTCTGCATAGGACAAAAGGCTTCACAGGTACTCTTACCAGTGACCTTGAAAAGGTGACATAATCTGGACATCTGCCCTCTTCTAGGGTCTGAGACACTGGAATAGGACTTACCTTCTCCCATCCCAGCAACAACAGAAAGGTGGGCCCTGGCACCATTGCCTGAGCTGAAAGCCAGGGCCCATGTTTCTGTTTGCTCTGGGTCAGAGTTTCCCTTCCTTGGCATTCCTCCTCTTGGCTGCTGACCTGGGCTGTGAGCAGTGAATGTCTCACACGCTGGATGGGTGAAAGCAAGGTGTTTGACCCAGATGTGGCCCCAAAACCCCAGTTCTCCCCACCAGTAAGGGTGGCCGAGGGAGGGGCACAGTGGATGAAGGGTTTGTGGAATCTCTTGGCATTTGGCCCAGAGATGCCCAAGGAGGGTGGGTATGTGGAAAACCATGGCAAGCCAGTCATCCTGGGCCCTGCAGGAGGATGAGAGGCAGTAGGCCTGATAAAGGCTAGATGGGAGAGAACAGCCTGACTGGCCAAAGGGCCACCAACTTATCGAGGAGGCGGAAAGACCCCTGAGGCAGGCGCCCCTTCAGACAATGTGGGGCTGCCATTGAGGAGGATGCATCTGTACTGTGTGACTCACCGGGGGAAATCAGAACCTAGGGCTGGGCTTGCCAAGGAGGCCGCTCATCTAGCCAGCATCAGTGCAGGTCTCTTGGAGGTTGCAGGGAGTGGGCAGGTAGGATGCTGTATCAAACACCAAGTATAGGCAGGCACCTTCAGCGTACCTGCCAGTTGCAGAAGGCCAGGGTATAACAGACTGCAGGGCAGGAGCAGGACACTGGGCATCCCCTGGAGGGTGAGCACCCTGTCCTTTGCTGACTCCCCTGGGTCATTTCAGGCCTGAGGCATGATTACTCCTCCACAGCCTGCTGTCTGTAGTAGATCCTGGAATCTCACATTAGTCTACGCTTTAATAGCCCATGAGAGGGTAGGTAGCCTTGGACCAGTGCTTTCTGCTTTCCCAGAAATAAAGAATTTAGGCTCCAGGTTTGGGGTGAAAAGAAGAGACTCCAAGAACAGTGCAAAACTGCCTCCAGGAGCTTGGGGGTGAGGACAGTTCTGGCCACAGTGGTGCCTCCCAAAACAGACTTTTGGACTTTACCAAGCTCAGCATTGCATTATGGGCCCATCATAGGTTGGGTTTCTGTTCCCTCCACATCTACCCTCAGCACCCTAAGAACAAAGTCTAGCGCCATGCTAGCCAATGTGTGTCTCTTTACTCAAGATTGACTAAAACTTAAAAAACTGTAACTCTTACCCCCAGTATTACCAGTCATGATGCAAATGCACAATGACCACAAGTGGCTAGTGGCTCCTCTGGAAAGGTGCAGGAGGTTTCTGTGCCACAGAGAGCTCTAGTGAACCGTGAGAGAACAGAAAGAGCACTCCCTGAGGCCCCAACGGTGGGGCAGGTCAAACGGGCCATGACCTTGCTGGGGATGCCACCCCGGCAGGCAGGAGTGGATGGGAGCAAGTGTGTGCACATTTTGGGGCTTGTCAGTGCTTGGGAGGCTGAAAGATAGGTGTGGCTGAGCATGGGAGGTAAGTGGCTGGCCACTGGAAGATGGTCAGGCTGCTGGGGCCCTCATGGGCTCTGGAATAAGGGCATCTGATGTCTGGCAAGGCCCAGAGGTCCCCTAACATGTATAACTGGGGCTTGTGGTTTTTTATTTTGTAATGAAACTTTGGAAGAATGTAGCAATGCTGTTGAAATGAAACCACCAGCCAGACCAGCAGCAGCAGGGATGTTGAGTTGGTCTCCAAGAGGGTCGAGGCTCCTGTGTGGAACGACCAAGAGCTTTGCAGCTCTGCTTAGCCCACCATGTCCCTCAGAACTGCAAAAGACGGGGTCCAGAGTTGGTATTGGCAGTGCTGTAGTCCAGAAGAACCAGCAGAAGCAATGGCATTAATGTTTGATGGACTCTTCCTCTATCTCCCTGTCCTCTAAAGAGAGTGGACACCCTTCTCCTGCCTCAGCACACTCCAGGCCCCATTCCTGACTTTCATTCACATGGGTCTTCCGTTTGCAGGTGAAAGAGCTTGTCCTGGACAACTGTCGGTCGAATGGAGGCAAAATTGAAGGCCTCACAGATGAATTTGAAGAGCTGGAGTTCTTAAGTACAATCAACGTAGGCCTCATCTCAGTTGCAAACTTACCAAAGTTAAACAAACTTAAGAAGGTAAATAGAGTAGGAACAGGTGCACTGGGGGGAGGAGGAGGGGGGTGATTGCTTTGTGTTTGGGGAGCCTGATTGGAGGAGGTAAAGCCAGGTGCACACACCAACACTCATGCCCATTCCCTGAGCTGACGTGCCCTCCTGCCTGGCTCCTGAGGGCCTGGAGCCTTCATTTAAGAGCTGTTTCTGCTTCTTCTCTCCTTGCCCTGTTTAGCTTGAACTAAGCGATAACAGAATCTCAGGGGGCCTGGAAGTATTGGCAGAAAAGTGTCCGAACCTCACACATCTAAATTTAAGCGGCAACAAAATTAAAGACCTCAGCACAATAGAGCCACTGGTGAGTCATTTGGGTCCTTCCCTCTCCTCAGGGCGGGGGTGGGAGGGGTTGATATCAGAGAATACTACTTTTGCGTTTTTTTCACTTAACTTACTTTATTTAACTCTCATTATGTGCTATGAGGTAGAGTTGGAGCCGCTATTTCTGCTTCGTCCATCGAGAAACTGAGGCCTAGAGAAGTTCAGTAGCTTGACCAAGGCCACACAGCCAGAATGGGCAGTCGGGGTAGGTGAGGTAGGACCCTGGTCTCAATTTCTAGTCTAGTGTTTCTCCTCCTTGGGTTTCTGCTCAGCTTCGGAAATCTGAGCTTTCGTTTCTCCAGGCTTAGAGCATGGCTTGTTGCCCCTCTTGGAAGAGCCATCCAAGAATGAGGCTGACCCTGGAAGTGTGCACTTCTTTGTCTCCTTGGTCACCAGCCTCAGGCTGGGGTCTGGGATGCAGAGCTGTGTGGCCCGGGAGCCTCACACAGGCCTTCCTCTTGGGGGTATGGCTGGTGAGCTGGCCACCCCACCTCCAGTCTTGGTGTGCTGATGACCAGAGGCCTGGCAGTGTTTGGCTCCTCTGCTAGTCCGCACAGAGCAGTGGACACCCCAGATGTCACAGATCTACTCACTAGATCTACTCACTAGATCACTGCATTCACATTCAGAACAGCAATTCCCACCTCCTCAGGGTGAATTACTACCATATGAAATAAACACATACATTGTAAAAGCATCCCTGCGTAAACCATGCACCCTGCAGTCGGGAAAAGGCCATGAGGATACTTTGCCAAGTTTGCAGCATTTCCCTTTCCTGGGTAGATAGACTACAGGTTTGGACACACCTATTTTGGGTTTGGAGGCTTCTTGCCCAAAGGCACTCTTGCCATCCATGAATGCTTTTAGGGGAGGGGATGAAGTGAGGACGGGGGAGTTGGTTGATGGGACCAGGGTGGCAGAGTAGGAAGCTAGCATTTCTTGTCCTTGCTCAAACCATACCTATCCATCTGTGGTGTGGAGTCAGTTACTATAATATGCTTCCTATATACCTTCTCTCCCAGGTTGTTCCTTCCCTGCTACAGCCCGCCACTATCCCAAGGGAAAGCATAACTTTTTGATCAACCTAGAAGTTGTGATCTCATTACAAAAAAAGCAACCAATTTTGAGGTTCTGTATATGTTTGGGAGTCAAGCTGTGATTAGCAAGTATATAAAATGTGATTTGGTCACTACCATAAATTGGAACCCTCACATGCGCACCCACACCCTGCTTCCCTGTCCAGACGACACATTTTTGTACTTCCCTTACCTTAGGTTTGTGACTCTTCACTTCCTGGGCCTCAGTTTCCTCAGCCACCAAACAGGCATTACATGGGCTAGAACAGAACCCACATGGCATAAGGCCTTCACAAAGCACAGTGTGTTGTGTTGAGTACCGTGGACAAAGTCTGGATCGTCCATCAGTTTTTCTGTCATGGCAGAAGTACAGAGAGTAAGAGGATAGGTTTGAAGTTGGTGGCCTGGTCAAATCCCAGTTCTCTGCCCTTCATTTCCTCATCTGTAAAATAGAAATTATTTTGACCTTATTGGGGTTGTAAGGATAAATTGTGAGTTAATAACATAAAAATGTTGAGTGAATTGACATCATTTTTATTTTTATCATTACTACAATTAGATGTGGAGGAAGCCAGTCTGTAAGTTCATGTTGCCTGTTTAGTTTCCCTCTGGCTCCTTAGTCATGGAGACAGCCTATGCACCAAGCAAGCCCTAGGTTCATGTCTAGCCCTTCACTGTTAAGATCAAAAATAAAAGCTGGAATCGCAGAATTAGTGTTAGTACTGAATGAGGCCTAAAAGATCCTCAGGTCCAACCCCACCCCCATTTTCCAGGTGAAGAAACTGAGGCCCACCCACCAGGGCTGTCTGTTGCAGGTTCACTTGGGCTAAGCAGAGTCAAATCCAAGCTCCCTTGAACATTCCAGGCTGTCTGCAGGCTCTCACTTGCCCCACCTATTTCCCAGGTTATTCCTTACGCTGACCCCCTTGTCCCACCACCCACAGATCACTCACTGTTAACTTCATTTTTCTGTCTGCAGAAGAAGTTAGAAAACCTCAAGAGCTTAGACCTTTTCAATTGCGAGGTGACCAACCTGAACGACTACCGAGAAAATGTGTTTGAGCTCCTCCCACAGCTCACATACCTTGATGGCTTCGACCAAGATGATAAGGAAGCTCCTGACTCTGACGCAGACGCCTACTTGGAGGGCCTGGATGAGGAGGAGGAGGAGGAAGAGGACGAAGATGGTGGGTGGTGGCAGGGACAGGCCCGGGCTTGGGACCCACCTGAGACCCACCCCCCACCCCCAATCCCAGGGTTCATCCCTGCTTTCCAGAGTGGGTGGACTGGGAGCAGTGGCCCTTCCCAGCTGAGACAGCTAGCTGGCTCTTTTTGATTTGCTGAATGGTGTCCCTGTCCCTAATCTGTCCTCCTAACAAAACAGTGCATGAGTCCCCGAGAAACACCCTGGATTTCTCCAATGGCATAGCAACTCCCTCAAAACCATTTAGCTCAATCCCTGCCTCAGGTGTTTTTTCCCCCTTTTCCAAATTCCCCTAGGGAATGGGCTTCCGGTGTATCTGTGGACCCAGACACTCCCAGGGAGGGAGGGAACAGATAGAGGAAAGCGGGGTGTGGCCTGAGGACCCCCTTTCCCCATCTAGGTGTCCAGTAGTGGAGACCAGAGAGGTTGTGAGGCCCCCTGGTGGCTGCAGCGCACAGGACCACAGGCCAGGACTTGCGGGTGTGGACTCTGGAGCCCCGGAAGCCTGGGAAGTGGAGGAGGCTCAGGCAGCACCTTGGTCTCCCCGGCAGTTTGGAGAGCAGTCAGGGCCCACCAGAAGGAAAGAAGAAAGGAACGCTTCCTCCTGCCCCTGCTAACCTCCTGTGCTGCCAGTACAGGGTGGCGCCCCGTAGGTCTTCATGGCCAGGATAAAGCTGAAAACTGAAACACCTGCTTAATTAATTGGAGCTCAGTTGTTTTTCCTCCTTAGGTGGGAGTGTTTTACAAGACAGTGAGTTGCCCTGTTTGCCTTAGTTTGTGGCATCTTGTGATACAACAGAAAGGGCTTGCACTGGAGTCCTGGGACCATGTTTCCAGGCTCAGCTATGCTACTTGTTCAACCTGCAGTCCTGAACAAGTCACTTCTCCCCTCAGCCCTCTCACTTTTAGAGTGAGGTGCTTGGCTCAGTTCTCTTTCTAAATCAACTGACTCTGTTTTTCCTGGGCCCTGTCATTTATCTCCGAGGACTGGTCTTACAGATCACGTTAGGATGTGTTCAGTTGCATTTGCACATTGGGACTTCAGGCCTGGGTGGATGAGGGGGGCTGGTGGTCCCCACATTGAAGACCACCCCACCAGCCCATTTGTCTGGGACCTGGTGCTATGTGAGGGAGGAGTCTGCTCACCACCAGTTCTGTTCTTGTCCCCGTTTTTACCACGCAGAAGAAGAGTACTATGAAGACGCTCAGTTAGTGGAAGATGAGGAGGATGAGGAAGAGGAGGAAGAGGAGGAGGAGGAAGGTGAAGAGGAAGATGTGAGTGGCGAGGAGGAGGTAAGAGACTGGAATGGGCAGGAGCCCAGGTTCCCAAGTAGTATCCTTATCGCTACCTCTGAGTCAATCTTACTATATGCCTCAGGTAGCCAGGGAACCCTGGTTGGGAAAATGAATCAACTTCAAGGCCTTTAATTGGTTTGATTTGAGGAAGACAAGACTTGCAACCAGCCCTGGGTAGGGAAGAGAGAGATTCTACAAGCACATGAGGAAGGAACGCACCTACTGGGGTAATAGACCTGGTTCTTATTTTCATGTGAAAATTAGTTCTTACCATATTCCCCCTCTACCCTGCTTTTTTTTTTTTTTTTTTTTTTTTTTTTTTTTTTTTTTTTTTTTTTTTTTTTTTTTTGGTATTCATATTAAGATCATTGCTGAACCCATATTGTGCCCCAGAGAAAATCTAAGACTGCCTTGAACTGAGAGGTAGTTGGATAAAAATGCTGCTGGACCCAAGTCAGAGAATGACAAGAGTCCCCTGGAAGCAGTGTAATTATACCAATACATCAGCTGGTTCCCAGGCTTCTAACAGGACTGTTCTGTCAGTGAGAGGAATAGACCAGAGATAAAGAGCGTGGCTCCTCTATTTGCTGTGTGTCTCTGATCAAGTTCCTTGACCTTTCTGAGCCTATTTCTTCATCAATGAAATAGGAATCATTTTACAATGGGTTGTAAATAGGGGCTAGTTCATTGGTCCCTTGTCAAGAGGACAGACATGGTGTTTTTAAATATAATGCCTAGGGGCAGTGTGTGACAAAGAGTGACCATTAATTTTAGGCTTTCACATTCTTTAAGGTGCTGGCACAGTGTGTGTCTGGATTTTGTGTTTGGATATCCTGAGACTATCGCAGAGTCACTTTCTGTCATTTATTCAGAATTCTTATTAGTCTTATTAATGCAAAAGGTAGATAGCATGAACAAGGTACCTGCCTCTCTCCCACTTTGCCGTCCCCTCCATGAATGGCACAGACACTGCGTCCCAGCTGACCCATTCCAGCTTGGGAGAGGCAGGTTGAAGGGAAGAGAGAAGTGGGTGACATAGGTTTGGTGCTGTCTGTTCTTCTGCTGGGTGTCTTCTCCCTACGTGAAGGCTGCTCAGCTCACCTCTAAGAATATTGCAAGTATTTTAAAAATAGGTCCCTTTCAACAGGGCAGTAAGTCTTGTTAGCTAATGGATTTTTTAAAATTCTCTTTCTTATTTTCTAATGTTCATACAACATCAGTCATATTTATGTAGTTATTGATCCCTTGAGGTATGGCCCACCCCTTCCCCTTTTCTTCATCCCCACTCCAGTCATCCCAGCTCCTCTCTCACTGCAAGTTGCTGGCCCATTGGTCTCCTTGTTTTCTTTTCTGGAGCAATATCCTTTTCTGGGAGGACCTGTACTCCTTGGGACACAGCAGGACTATGCTGCTTAAATTTCCAGGAGTAACTTTGAGGTGGGTAGCCAGTCTGACCATCTCAGGAACCTCTCGTAGGACAGGTGTGTGGCATGGTTCTCCAGATTCCTTTATTATGATGCTTCCTTATGAAGGAGAAGACTGTCTCCTTTTCTCCAGACTCTTGTGGTCACTGGGTTCTGTGCCTCCTCATTCATGCTGGCTCTCTCTTCCATGGCTAATGGATATTTTACCTTGCTCCTGTCACAGGAGCTGCAGTATGCTGGGATTTTTTAAATTTGTTTTCTGGTTTTTTTGTTTGTTTGTTTTCTTTCTTGGTATCATTGATCATCTCTAGATTTCCAACTTCGAGTAAAGGAGAGGTTATACACACACACACACACACACACACACACACACAGTCTTAGCAAACAGACTGATTAAGGAACTATTTGGTGACATTATAAAAGGATATTTCCCAAGACAAAAAAGAAGTTCATCATCAAGTTCTTTTTAAATACTGGGCTGCCTGATGCTACAGGAACAGTGTTCCACACACATAGGTCCTGCTAACAGGGAACGTCAGGGGCAGCATCCATTGGGAGTTCTGAGTTGAGAACAGTCACATGTGTTGCTGATTCACAGGTCCCTGGGAATGAAGTTCTCACAGACCTTGATTTTACCCTCCCTTTTCCTCCCCTCCAAGTAGTCCAAGCTTGCAGGATGATGAAGCAGCAACCAGGTTGGGTGATGTTGAACTTGGTCAATGTGTCTAGGTTTATGGAAACTGTGGGGTCTTTCCGTAAAGCCCAAATAGATTGAGCCCAGATAAAAGAATGGCCTGCTTATGTGACGGAGTTAGTTGGGAAAATTTGTTCTCTTGAGAGAGTGCAAAGGCTGGAAAGCTATCTAAGTTTGAGGGACTTTAGATCAGGAGTTCTTAATCTAGGGTTAGACCCCACAGCTCTCTGGCATCATTTGAGAATATTGTATGTGATATGGGCATTTTCTGGGGAGATAGGCATCTTCTGCAGATTTGTTCAAGGATCCTTGATCCCACACAAACTCTGCTTTGGATTCATCCTGAGAGGTCAGCGGCCAGAGCCAACCCCACCTCCTTGAGCCATATCTGGGAAAGTCGATTCCTTAGCAGGAGTCGAGGGTGGCGCCATTCTAATGCCAGCTGTCCCTCTTCTCTCATAGGAGGATGAAGAAGATTACAACTTCGGGGAAGTAGAGGATGAGGACTATGAAGAAGAAGCTGGTGGTGGTATGACAGCTTTTTGCTCTCAGCCAGTCATGGGCCCTGTGTCCCTGGCAGTGGGTAGAGCATACCCTGGGGAGGCAGCCGGGTCCTTCCTTACTTTGCAGGTTCCTAGCCTCAGTGCGCCTGGGATAACAAAGCATTCTAAATGTGTGATTCCTGGGTTTCCCAACAGGTGGGCTGAGTTAGAGGCACAATCTAGAGGCACAATCACTGTTAAACTGAACGTCTTTTCCTTCCTCTCACAGAAGAAGAAAGGGGTCAGAAGCGAAAACGAGAACCTGAAGATGAGGGCGAAGAAGATGACTAAGTGGATAACCTATTTTGAAAAATTCCTATTGTGATTTGACTGTTTTTACCCGTAACCCCTCCCCCCAAGTTCTGCCCCCCGAAACTTATTTTCTTCTGATTGTAACGTTGCTGTGGGAACGAGAGGGGAAAAGTGTACTGGGGGTTGTGGGGGGAGGGAGGGCGGGAGGGGGTGGAATAAAATACTATTTTTACTGCCACTCTTTTTTTTCCCCCCTACTTTTTCTTTGTGTCTGGTTTTGTCCCTGTAAATGCAATAGCTGAGTACACACCTCGAGTGAGCTTTTGTTTTTTACTCTCAGAGAAGACGGTTTGGAGGTCCCTTACCTTTCCTGCCATTTCCCAAGTCTCTTGAGTCGGTTGGAAGGCCATGGCTGGCCTCAGTTTGGTTTCTCAAAGCCCAGGAGGGGCTGAGTACCAGCCACGTCCTACCTCTTGTTCTGGGTCATGTGATGTCCGCATTTCTTGGGTCTGCTAGAGGCATCCAAAACCCTGGTTTGTAAATAGCCACCTAAAGGCATATTTTGGCACTGTTCGGGGTCCGTCCCATCCCTCGCTCCCTTTCCCCCTCACAGGCAGTGGTGGGCTTTGCTCTGTGAAGACAACTTTGCTGTCACTCCTACGAGCGATGGGCCAGAAAGCTGGAAACGGCAGGCTCATGGCTTACAAGTAAAGCGTCTCTGGCAATTGCAATTAAAAGAGAAGACGCAAACCCTCAGACTTCGACCTCTTTAAAAAGATTTAAAAACAAAACTGTCCTATCTTGTTCTGTGATATATTAGAGCGCTCTGTTTCACAAAATGACGAGAGAATTCTTCCACATGTACTTCTGTGCTTAGACCATTTTTACGAACCTAAGCGCGGAAGACTTGCTGCATGTCGGCTGGGTTTTTTTTTCATATACCCGAGCACGGAAAAACTTAATGCAAAATTGTATTTTCTTACCTAGTGGAAATCTGAAATGACTGCAAATTCCTAGTGAATGTACAGGTTTGCTTTCATGTCCCTCTTCTGGATTGCTTTAGAAGTGACGTGTTATTTCCTAGCCCGTGTTTCATCTGTATAAAAGAACATCTGCACCGGCTTTTCTCCCCCTCAGAAGAGCCAAACTTTTGAGTTTTATGTCTGTTTGTCATTGATAAATTTCAATAAATCTTTTTATACAATTTTTTGGCGGATGACTTCTTTGAGTCCAATAGACCATGTATCTTTCTCAGTACATTCCAGACAATCATGGAGTTCATGGGGAAGCTTCCATTTTGTTACCCGATAAAATAGCTTTTCTATTGGATGCATAGGCTGGTACTAAGTTTGCATAGCTTGGGTCTCAGGGCAAGACTGTGGTGTGCTTGTTTCATTAACCTCATTTGGGGGAGAAAAAACCCTAAGGCGATAGAGGTAATAAAAGTTATTCTATTTATTTTACTTAACAATCAAACATGTTCGATTAATCTTGGAATCTTAATTTGAATATTTTATTATTCAGATTGCTTGAAAATCTCAGGAATGTGTAAAACGTGTCACAAGCTAGGGGTTTTACATGGTATTTACTTTGCCTTTTTAACTAAATGTTTAATTTCTGTACCTCAGAAGTATAGCCCTTAAATGGTATTGTCCAGTAATTTCCGATTTGCTTAATTCTAAACAAATGGTTAGATATTTGGCTTAATACTCAGCACTAGAGTGACCTTCCAAGTAGACATGTTGTGCATGCATTTCTTAACATGGATGATTATAGTAAGTTCACCAAACTCAGCATTTATAAGGCTCATATGCAAAGCCCTGTGTTTTCCAGAGGGATTATACTAACATACTGTGGTTCTCCATGCACATACATGTATATTCATGCTTAGCTTGTGCCCTTGAACTCAACGGGAGCCCTAGTTCCCATAGGATTCCAGCAGTGAAATGCTCCCAGGAGACCTGCCTGGGTCAGGCAGTAAGTGCCCTGAACCTTATTGCCCTTCTCTCTGGAGCAGGTGGGCATGCCATGGCACCTAGTGCATGGGGTGAGAAGGGGTGGTGGCCTCCCAAGAGGCAGGTGCTGTGTGGATGCAGGACTAAAGAGCCAACTAGGTGTCTTCTGTTCTGCCCAGAGCTGGCAAAATTGGAAGTGGGTAAAATAGGGTCTGACCTAAAGGTCGTTGACCCTAGTGGGGCTTTAGAGATCAGGTGGATCACAACAGTATAGGAAAAGATACTGCAAGATAGAAGGCAAAACAGATGAAGATGTGTGGGTTAATGGATCTGAGGGAAGAAAACCTTACCTGTATTTATTATCCTAAGCATTCACACCAGCTCTTGAAAGGTCTTGGGCCCATTTCATAGACACAAGGAAAAAGGTCTAGTGACTTGCAGGTAAGTAGAGCCAGGGTGAAAACAGGTCTGTGTGGGCTGTTTCTACTGAGCTTAGTCATAAATGATGAGAGATAGAGGAATTGCACCCCAAGAGGGAATAAAAGCTGACCTTTATTTAGCTCTTCCTGCATGCCAGGGGCCATGCTACACACAGCATCTCATTACCTAGAAATCTTCACAGCCACTTGAGGGAGGTGCCATTACCCTAGTGATACAGGTGACACAGAGAGGGATTTACCCACGGCCATGGCAGGCAGAAACAGCATCAGAAGTAAAGCAGGTGTGTGTGATCCCCAAGCCAGGCTGGCATTAATACTTCTCTGCCCACCAGCCCCCTGCTCCCCGAGCTGCTTCAACCTGTGTCAGCCACTTTAGTTGAAGCAGTTCCTCACCTCTGCCTGCCACAGTTCCTGCAAATAGGGTTTTACCACTGAGTGAAATATTTCCAGGACTGACCCTGGAGAGGGAGGGCCTTAGGAATCACCTAGTCCAACCATCTCCTTGAGCAAGAGAGAACCCAATATGAGGGAGGGAGAGGTGTGTCCACGGATGCTGCAACCCAGACTGAGCCCAGCCTAGAAGTCAGCACTCCTTCCCTATGCTGCCCTGGGGCTCGGCTGCTGTGCCCTATGCTTTCAGGTTGAAGCAGAAGATAGACATAGTGTCTTTCTGGATGAAACAGACAACCCGTAGCAGCAGGGTGTAGGGAGACAGCGTGGGCCTGTTGTACAGTGGCTTAGACTGCATTTAAATCCCCACCGTGAACTTGGTTTACTGACTGAGGTTAAATGTCCCTGAAGAGGCGGTTCATTTCTTAGTACAACCAGTGCCTGGAGAGAGTAATGACAATGGTTCTAGAACTTGAGCTCCTGCTCTGTGGCATACACCTGGTACCCGCTGTCTCCCTAATTCTCACAGCTTTCACGGAGAAGGAAATAAAACTCTGACTGATGAGACAACTAGCAACTAGTCAGCAGTCTGTCTTTCTGATACTTGATACCTTGCCCTTATCCATATATTAAAAGTGCAAGGCAAATGAAGAGAGGGGAGATGAACAATCAGTTTGTCTCAACTACTGGTTTGCAAAGGCTATTTCTATCCTGGTTCAGAAACTCATTCATGGTGCAGAATTCCCACAGTGGGTCTCTAATAAACAATTTTGACAATGGCAACTGTGAGTCCCTGGACTAGGCCTTGGACAAGCCTGTGGCAGCTGGAAAAGGCAGGAAATGGCTGGACAAATGAAGACTGGTCTCAGGCTGAACCAATCTGAGCCCCTCAGTCAGGAGAGAGTCAAACCTCATGGGCATCCGTAGACTCCTGTCTGATTGTGTGACTTAGAAAATCCATGCAGGGACATCTGCGATTGCGTGCCAGCATTGGTTCTTTTGATCACTACCTGGGACTGCTGGGAAGGCTCACATAGATAACACGGACCGTTCACACCCCAGAAGCTCAGATGGGGTGGACCCCCATGTCTCCTGTCCCTGGGTGAGCAAGTGACCTAGTGCTGGTCATTGTGTTCCAAACCACTACAGTGATCGGTCCAAGGGAAGGCCTGGATCCAAATTGGTCATATGAGGCTTGGTTCCTGGAACTTGGAAAATGAGAAATTTCCTGTTGGGGTTTGAGGCTGGGAAGGCAGAGGGAGGCCTGGAGCCGTGGAGATACAATCTTTGGAGATAGCCTCTGTGCGACTGCATCTCAATCTGGTAGAGTCCCGACTAACTTGAGAAAGTGAAGACACTAACTTATATTTAGAACTTCTTACAGTCTGCTGGGCATTGCACATTATTCTGCTATTTCTCCTAATAACCCTTCTGGTAGTCATTGTTATCCCCGTTTCAAAGATTGAACGCATATACATGCTCAATAAACATTAGCTGCTTAGTACCAGACACGACAGCGAATGCTCTGTACAAATCAACCTAGTGCTTCCCAAATTTCCCTGATAAGAATCCCTAGGGCTTGTCAGGCTGCCAGACCTCACCCCTGGGAATTCACTCCGTAGCTCTGCATTGGGGCCTGGGAATCTGTGTCTTAACAAGCACCCAGAGGATTCTCATCATTAGGGACAGCTGGGAAATGCTGCAGTAAACTCAATTATCTATAACAGTTGTTGAGGAAGATATTATGGCCATGTTCATTTAAAACTGGGGAAAGTGAGGCTCAGAGAGGTTAAGTAACCTACCCAAGCAAACACAGGCTGCAAATGACAGAGCTGGGATTTTTACCTGGGTCTACACACTCTCACCCTCTCGTACAAAGGGGATGATAAGAGCTACCTGTGTGTCCTCCAAGTCATGAGATGTTAAAGAAGATGAGAAAGAGCATTGCAAAGTAGGAAGCAAAAATGTATTAAAATAGACACAAATTTAATGTGAACCCCAAGCAACCCAGTATTTTCTGTGCCAAAGAGAAAACAAAGTCTTGAAAAGCTACTTGGTAATTAAGACAATCTACTTGGAAGTTTTCTTCCCCTTCCCTTTTAACATTTACATTCCATAAAAATTCACTGTTGATATTAAGCACTGTAGTCATGATACAGTTCACGAAAGGTCTCAGCCATGCAAAGAAATGGAGTCATCATTTGCAAGTCTCCTACAACTTGCTGATGGCTTCTGAGGGTGTGACAAGTCTTGGTCAGGTCTCTGGTCTAAGCCAGGATCTAGGGGAGCTGGATTGTCCTGGACTCTGGCTGGGTGATCATAGACAAGTTATGCCCTATAAAGAGTGATGCAGACTAAATAATTTCTGATCATTTAGCAAATGGTTCCTCACGACCTTCTTTCCCTTGCTACCCAGAGATTTTTACATAGTTCTTTTTTCAAACATAAAGTTTAGTAAAGGGAGCTCTGCTGAAACACCGTGGTAGCTGCAGGAAGGGTTCATGCAGAAGAAACAGACTGTGTTGAGGCAGGAGCACTCTGATGAGAAACTAGCAAAATGACTTCCTGAGATCTCAGTGTGGGGACAAACAGCCCTGCCTATTATTTGTCAACAATTGCCCGGGTAACCCAACTGTGCAATAAGGAAGTTGAGATCAGCTATGAATTGAGTGCTCACTGCATCCGCAGTGTTCCACATGTGAGCTCGTTTCATTCTCACAGCAGAATTCTCTTTGAGGCAGTTCTTATTCTCTCCACTTTCCAGATGAAGAAACTGAGGTTAAGAGATGTTACATAACTTGCTCAAGATCACACAGCCAGGAAATACGAGCTGGTATTAGAACCCATGGCTTCTGGCCCACAGTATAAAGGTGTTTCCTCAATTCTCTGGTCCTGTGCAGCCTACACATAACCACTACAGCAAGGCACATCTCATCCATATCGTGGTTTGACTAATTTCACACCTTTTCTCAAGAATCTAGCTCTCAGGCCCAGCACGATCCTCCCACTCATCTCTGCAATTCTCCAGACTTAGAAGTCTGTGACAAAACCAGTCTCTCCATCGTCCCTGGAAACAGATGTCTTAGAACCAAAATGATTTGAACATCAGGAACTAGAGAATTGATCTCTACCCCTGAAGAGAGAGACACTAGACATTTTGAAAGATTAATATCTCCTTCCAGTGCTTGAAAAACAAGAAGAGGAAGCCAGTTGGTGACACCACCCTTAGTGAGAGGCAGGTCTATGGGGCCTGGGACAAGCCACGTCTAATGCCTACCACCAGAAGTGGCAAGAGATTCACAGCATGTCTGTATGTGTGGAGAAATGACCCCACAGATAGGGAAGCAGGATGCAGAGGAGCTGGGGAGAAAGTCAATGTATTGTCTCCTAAATTGAAGTAAACTTTGGTAGAAAAAAAGACACTTCATCCTTTATCACAGCAAAGCAAGGAGAGAATGGTTATATGTACAGGTAAGGGGGTGGAGAGATGTGAGTTCTTGCTGGCATCTGAGGGATAGGTGAGCAAGGTCATGTGAACGGAGAAGGACAGATGTGAAAGATGGGAAGGTATGACACAGTTGTTCTCACCCTGGGAGAAAGGTGGTGGAACAAACACCCTGGAATGGCTGGGAGGGGAGCCACTTACCTATGACTGGCACCATGACGTTCAAGCAGGACCAGTCAGCATGATTCAGCAGGTTGAGCATGGGAATTGAGTGGCAGAGAGTTAGGTTTAACCAGACAATCATGAATAACGTACAGTGCAAAGAAGAGGGCATTTAGGGAATTGGGAGCATGGACCACAAGCTCTAAGTTAACTGAAGAGGGAAGCGAGTCAGGATTGAAAAAGCGAGAGAAAGTAAATAGATTGAGAGCTGTTGGAATTGAAGGATCACTGAGATCAGAGGAGCCAGGGAGGTGAGCTGCAAGGAAGGGATAGCAGTTGGAGTATGCTGCCAGGGCAGGTGTCCGGGGAGATATGATTATTGACAAGAAGTTTTAGTGCAAGCCCACAGTGGTGGGTGCCTGAGATGGGATGAAGGAGCAGAACGTCATTGGAGCTGAGGGGTATGTAGAAGTGAAAGCCAACATCTTGGATGGTTCATTCTGGAGTTTGTTGAAATTGCTAAGATTAATAGGAATCATCATAGAAAAAAAAAAAGAAGATAATGAACCAAACTGCCAGAGTCCTCACTAGTAAAGAGGTAGATTACAGCTACAAAGATGCAGTCAAATATCTGTAAGTGATGGGGAAGGATAAATAGTGGCAGTGATGGGAAATATTGTGGTTTAAATTGTGGTATAAACATTGTGGTTTATAATAAATATTTATTTGGTCTTCTCTGAAGGTTCTCTTAATGTTATGAAGTCAGAATCTCCCCAACAGAGCAATATTTAGCAAAATGGGCCACACACCCCAAAATACCACACAAACAGTTACATGCCAGTCTCAGCAGCAGGCACTGGGTAAGACTACGGCATTCATGGAGGATCACCTTCTAACTTGTTGCTAGATGGCAGACTGAAGCACAACTTGGACTAGAGGAATGCCTTGAGATTCTGTAGTAACATTAAATTTCACCAAATATAATCAGTAGCCACCAGAACTGGTAATTCTTAAAACTGTATCAGAATGGAAAGGGACTTATCACATTTTTTTTTTTTTTTTTGAGACTAGGTCTTGCTATTTTTGCCCATGGAACCGCCGCAGGCTCTCGTTGCCCGGGGTACCACAGACTCAAGCAATCCCCAGCCTCAGCTTCCCAGGTAGCTGGGATTACAGGCGCGCACCACCACGCCCAGCTATTTTTTTTGGAACTAGGTCTCGCTACAGGCCCCAGGCGGGGCTCGAACCGCGATCCCTAGCCCCGGCCGCTTCATAGGCTGAAGCTTACAAGCACGAGCCACCGTGCCCGGCTGGGACTTATCACATTTTAAAGTGGGTAAAATTTCCATTTTCTAGGATGACAAAGTGGGAAACATTATGTGATATTTATCCAAAAGAACAGAACACAAACTAGCAAGAATAGTATGTAAAGTTTATTTCATATGAAAATATATCAAGAAAAGAAAAATTCAGCACAAAACTGAGGAAAACATTTTCAACAAATCACTTCACAAAGAAATATTCAGATGATCAAAAAGCTTGTTTAAAAAAAAGTATGCAACATCATTAACCATCATGGAAGTGAAAATTAAACTCACAATGAACTATCACAAATGGCTAAAATTAAAAAGTCAACAATACTAAGTAAGAGCTGGTGAGAATCGGAGCAACCAGAACTCTCCTGTATAGTCAGTGGTTGCTTTCTTTCTCTGGGAAAAGATGCAGAGATTTCTTTCAATTTTATCATTATAAACCAATTTTCTGACCTCACAATTCTATGCTTAGATATTTGCACAACAGAAATGAAACATTCTCACCAAAAGACTTTACAGTATCTTTCTTGAGATTAACACAAAAGTACAAACAACGCAGCTGGCCAACAACTGGTCAACATAGAAATAGATAATAAAAGGTAAAAATAAAGGAATTACTGATGAAGGTATTTCAGAACCATCTCAAAAATATTATGCTGGGAGTCCTGCCCGCCAGCAGGCAGCCACCCCAGGGTTGTCTGCACGCCCAGTCCATGGCCATCGGGACTCCCTTGCCAGCTGGGAGCAAAGGGGGTCAAGGTTCCTGGGTAAGCCCCCTAAGCCAGGTGAGCCCCGGAGGAGGGAGGGGGTGGGGGAGGTGGCTCCACTCACCAGCGGATGGCTGCTTCACAGGGCAGCCATCTGCAGCTCAGATCGGCAGAGCCATACTGCCCTCTGCTCCTAGCCCAAGGGGAGTATGAGAGGGTGTAGGCTCGTGGCTGTCTGGCCCACCCTGGCGCAGGGAGGTACCTGCAGTGGGTGGGGGAGGGAGGAAGGGAGGAGCCCCTTCCATTTCATCTCACTCCAGCTGAACTTCAAAGGATCAAGAACACGTGCAACACAAACCCCAACATGGAACGGGTGAGGGACCATGCAAAAATCCAGCCCACAAGCCTGAGATGGACACAGCAGATGGACAACCGAGAGAAACAGTGCATGAGAGACAATAGAGAAACAACCGTAGAGACACGGTGTCCCCATGCGCACTTATGCGCTCACCTGGCCGAGAAGACCCAGGACTTCGTTTTGGAGATGCCTTCAAGGAGAGCAACACCCCCTCCCCACTCTAAGGGAGAGGTGAGGAAGACCAAAGATGTGGTAATCGGCCCCACATCAAAACTTCAAACTGAGACAGAGGAGATGATCTTCAAAGGCCATTCACAGACAAACTTCACAGAGAAACTTCTTGACCAACACTGGCTGGGGGCGAGATCCCCTAAATCTGACACCAGAGCCATAAGGAAAAGCAGCAAAGCAATGGAGATGGGATTGGAGAAGATGGCCTGCAGCAAGAAAACATGGACAGATCACAAATGAATACAGACTGGCCACCCAAGGCAAACTTAAGACTGAAAACCTACCAGCAAGGCTCACCTGGTTCCAACAACACAGTCCCTCACCCAGTGAAAGGACACTGCCACAGGAAAGAGACTAATGGACTTAGCACAACTAGTAAACAACAAAGAGTGGGATTTGAGAGAATGGAAGGGGCACCAGAGGGAGGAGGGAGAGGTATCCCAAAAAAACACTTACAGAGGTTGTGATCTAAAGAACAAAATAAATAAATAATAAAATAAAATAAAAAATATTATGCTGAACAAAACTAAGCCAGATACAAAGTGCTGCTGTGTGGTTACACTTAAGTAATGTCATAAAAAGTGAACTCCACTGTAGTGTAAGACGTCAAACTCTAGTTTGCTTCTGGGACATGGCACTGGGAAAATTGAAAAGGGACCTGAGGGAGCTACCTGGAGTGAGTGGATTATTCTATATCTTGATTAGGGTCACACATGTATGTACATTTGTCAAAATTCATTAAATAAGATGTATATATTTCACTGTGTATAAATTTGAATAAAAATATCCAAAACCATAAATAAACATTGAACTTCAGCTAATGATGCTGAAGTATTAAAGAGGTTGAAATGTGTAAAAAATAAAATTGGTTGATGGATATATTATAATGTAAATATATCAAAATATCAATTATAGAAAATTAGGTAGTAAATGCATGAGTATTTCCTGTATAATTTTTCCAGATTTTCTGAATATATGAAAATATTCAGGATTATTAATGATGGGAACAAGAAAGCAAACATATATAATGAAGATTATGGTTTTTAATAATCTGAAATTTGAACATCATATTTTACAGTCAACTAAATTTTTGTATTACCAAAATAAAAAAAGTTCACATAGAAATTTGAAATATGCAGAGTAGAAACAAAAATGTTTAAATCTGTAAACTTATGATATACAGGAAAACCACTGAAAAAATTACATTATTATATATATTTCAGTATATAATATTTTAAATATATATTTATTTGCTTTAACTATACATTTATTTATTGTTTATAATATATATTTTATTATATATTTGATAGATATGAAGCAATATAACATATTGTTCACTTACCATATCTTAAACATTTCCCTGATCATTAAACATTCTTTAAAACATGATTTTTACATAGTAGTATATTCCATTGTATGTATGTACTATATATAAATTGTAATCATTCCCTATTGTTAAATGTTGGTTACTTTCCAAGTTTTCCTACAGCATACAAGGCAGGGTGAACATTACTGTGTCTGCATCTCATCACATGTTTCCTTAGGATGGATTCCTGGAAGTTATGCTACTAGGTCGAAAGTTAGGAACATTTTCTACATTTAGTTCTAGTGGATTGCTTTCCGGAAAGGTTATACATTTACATATCCCAAGCAGTGTATGAGAGTTTGTTTTCCTACAAACTTATCATCTTGGGTATTTTTTGGTTTTTTGGTTTTTGTCAATTTCACATGAGGATAATTGTATCTTATTATGCATATGTATATTCTATATTAAATTTAGTTTGTGGTCCTCTGAGGATATTACTAAAGTTAACATTCCTTCTCCTAAATTCTTATAAGTGACTTATATTTCTTCACTGATCTATGTATCCACATCCACTTTCCCATTATTCAGGAGGAATTTTTACTAATTTATATTGATTTGTAAAAGCTTTTTAAAAATACTGATATTGAAGCTTTTAGAAAATAAACATGCAACAGACATTTTTCTTAGCTTATTGTTTATCTTTTTTATTGAAGTTTTTATTTTGAAATAATTGTAGGAGCACATGTTGTTGTAAGAAACAACGCAGAGATTCTGCATGTTTACCCAGTTTCCTGTTGACACATGATAGTATAATATCATGACCAAGACGATATTCTTGTCTTGTCAAGATGATATTCAATGACAGAATCAATATGCAAAATAATTTCATCACCACAAAGATTCCCCATGTTGCCTTTTTTATAGTTATACATAATTTCTCCTTAATCTCTAGCAATCATAGTTCTGTTCTTTATTTGTATAATTTTGTCATTTAGGGAATGTTATAAAAATGGAATCATGTATTATGTAGCCTTTGGGATTGTCTGTTTTCATTCAGCATAATTCACCGGAGATTCGTGCAGATAGTTGCATGTATCAGTAGCTTGGTCCTTCTTTATCGCTGAGTAGTAGTTCATGTCATGGATGCACCATAGTGTAACCATGCCCCTATTCTTGAACTTTCAGCTTGTTTCTACTTTGGGGCTATTATGAATAAAATTGCTGTACACATTTACACATAGATTTCCATGTGAACTTAAGTCTTCATTTCTTTGGGATAAGTGCTTAGGTGTACAATTACATGGATTGCATGGTAGTTGCATGAGTTTATTTCTGGGTTCTCTGTCTTATTCTATCAATCCCATTGCCAGTAGCATGCAGTCTTGATTACTGTAGCTATTTAATGTCTTGAAACTAGGTAGACTGATTCCCCCACTTTATTCTTACTCTTCTTTCATATAAATTTTAGTAAAGCCTTATCTATGCATACAAAAGAATCTTTATGAGATCTTGATAGAAATTGCATTAATCATACATATATATGAACTTAGATGTGCCATCCTTATTACAGTTGGGTGTCCAATTCATTAACATAGGTTGTCTCTCCGTTTTTCTTTCATTAGCATTTTGTAGTTTTCAGCATCTAAATTTTGTTAGATTTACACTTAAGTATTTTTAATTTCAATGCTTATGTATTTATTACTGTTATATAGAAATAGGATTGCAGTATGTGTGATCGGGATTAATGGACATGTTGAAACATGGAATTTGAAAGATCCTTATAATGAGCTTTTGATGCAAAGAGGACATCTAGTTCCACACTTCTAAAAATTTCCTTCATTACTGCACCAAGTGATCAGAAGCACCTATAGCTGGTTGGATTTCAAAGACAATGTGGTCTCTGTGAGTGATAAAGAAAAGACCAACCCAAAAGCTTTTTTCTTTTTTCACACAAAGGGAGCACGAAGAATACTAAAAGCCTGATTGCCAATGTTTAACCCAATTCTTTCATTAATTAGTTGTGTGTCTTTAAGCAAGTTTCAGTACCTCAGCTTTCCCATCTGTATAATTAGGGTTATAATAGCATCTGTTGCAGTCGGTGACTTTTATGAGCTAACATAGGGCCAAGCACATAGGACAGCATCTGGAGCTGACATGGTGTGATGTGTATGCTGTTCTGGGGATGTGGGGTGTGAGTCTGAGAATGCTGGAGGAGGTTGCTTCAGGTCAAACCTCACATCGTTACCTGTAAAATGTAGAAATAGCACTTACCCTCATCGAGTTGTTGTGAGACTGAAGAGACAGTACCTCACATTTACTAAGCACTATTGTATTTCATCTGGTTCAAGGATGATAAAATAGCTAGGTTTCATCATTATTTTATGTAGAAAAGCTGCTCCAATTAAATTATGATGTACCTTTGATGATAATACATCCTCATCTCAAGAGTGTTACACAGTGTAAAAATTAGAAATGGTGAAAGATGTGATACAAGTGCTAGCTATTCCGTTCTGAATTTCACTGAAAAACACACATCTTAGGTATTGTTCTGTATTGGTACAAAGTAAGCTCCTCAAAAAAGAAATGGCTATGCAATAATCCATTGTGAGGCTGAGCCATGAATTATTTAACCAGTCCTCTCTTAGTTTCTAGTCATGCTGTTTCAAACAATACTGCAACAAATAACCTTGTCATTTTGCAAGTCTGCTACTCTATCTGTAGGACAAATTCCTAGAATTGGCATTGATGGGTCAAAGAGAACATGTATTTAAGATTTTAGCAGGTGTTATATTCTCACAGTTAAGTTGCCTGGGTGCTTCTAACTAAGGAAATCATGGATCAAAAGTGTTTGAAAAGAATCAACCTAGTGAAACAGAAAAACTGAGTAGAAGTGTCCTATCACAAAGGTTTTGGTAGAAAGAACTTTCTAAATACACTGCTGGTGGTCATGTAAATTAGAGTTTTTGAAAGGTATTTTGGCATACCTCTCAAATTCTAATTCTTGAAAGCTATCTCATAGAAACACTAGCACAAGTTGCAAAAACATAATAATAATACTAGCCCTTGCATTATAGCAAACAGTGCCTTGTAGATATTCTCACATCTGCTCCACACAGCAGTAGGAGGCCTGGGCCACTACCCCAGTTTTATAGACACAGATGAGGGAGAGAGAGGAAGAGCAGAACTAAGATGCTACAGAGATAGACTAGACCAAGAGCCTGGCAAAAATCTGTGCTATTAAGCATCATCCAAACCTACTATTCTAAAATAGTAAAGACTATCTAACAAAGCCAAATGTCCCAAAGTGAGTTAATATTATTATAAACCTACACTGTGAGGAACAACACAATCATGATAAAGAATGAAGTAAATTGGCTGGGCGTGGTGGTGCATGCCTTTAATCCCAGCCTCAGGAGGTTGAGGCTAGGAATCTCTCTAGTCCATGGGTTTGAAACTATCCCGGGCAATATAGTGAGACCTAGTCTCAAAAAATATCCTGATGTGGTGGTGTGCGCCTATAATCTCAGCTACCTGGGAGGCTGAGGCTAGTGATCACTTGAGTCCATGGGATCGGGACTACCCTGGGCAACATAGCGAGACATAGTCTCAAAAAAAAAAAAAAAAAAAAAGAATGAGTAATTCTTTATATAATTAAACCCAGTATATGTTCATAATGAATTGATGATCATTTTTAAAAACCTAAAAAAAGGAGACTGCAGGACAGTGTGCCTTGAGTCACATTGAAATATGTATGAGTAGGTAATTTACCAATCAGGTGAATGGATAGATAGATGGTTGGATGGCATAGGCATTAAAAGTTTTGGGAGGATAATCAAACAATGAAGAATATTAACCCCAAAGACCCCTGGATATTAGAGAGTGATAGGGAAGTAGGACTTTATTCTGTATACTTCCAAATTTGAAAGATTCTTATAATGAGTTTTTTGATGCAAAGAGGACATCTAGTTCCACACTTCTAAAAATTTCATTTGCACCAAGTCATCAGAAGCACCTAGAAGTGACTGGATGTCAAAGGCAATGTGGTCTCTGTGAGTGATAAAGAAAAGACTGATCCAATTCAGGAATAAATAGTACTGTCCACTACAGCTGTACTACTTGGAAAATAATTCAGCCTGGTCACCTACAAAAATCACTTAAATACTGGTAATCTTTAAATGGCTACAGAAAAACCTCATTTCCTTCAGCACTTTTAGCATGGTTCCTCCAGAACTATGCTCTTATTGCACCCTACAATCTTTCTCAGCTGAAACTAATCTCTTTAATCACCTACAACTGAAAGTAGGATTGTGGATAGTTGAGTTGTGAAAGGTGTCTTTGAATGACCCTAAAGGAATTCTTTTCTGAAAGGTCTTGTCCAGGCTGAGGTGAGAAGCCTGGGCACTCCACTGACATGAGTGGAGTGACATGAGTCACTGATGGTTCCTGGAGAGCAAGCCACAGCTCTCTGATGGGGGAAAAGTGACTCTCATTCAGCTCAGGGAGGAGCTCTGCCTGAGCAGGACTAAGGTCCCTCACTGCTGCTGCTGCTGCTGCTGCTGCTGCTGCTGCTGCTGCTGCTGCTGCTGCTGCTGCTGCTGCTGCTGCTGCTGCTGCTGCTGCTGCAGGCAAGAAAGACTCCCTCTCAGGAAGAAGGGGGAACACTGAAAAATAGTGGTTTGATCTTTGGAGACAGTCATTTGGAATCATGTGAAGGGAATTTCCAAGAGACACTTTTTTTCAGGAAAAGAGGGACCAAAGTGTCATCCTCTCCTAAAAAACATCTGTGCCTCGGGGTTCTCCTCAAGCAGCATCTGTTCCAGTGGCCCAGCCCTCTGAGGAAAAATTATGCACTGTGGTTTTGGATCAGTTTTCCATCTTAGGATCCTAACTTTTCAAATCTCTTCTTTTTATCACCCTTTCCTATTTCTTTAGGTAGTAAATCAAACCTCCTCCCCAGCATCTATTTTTCAGCCATTCCTCTGTAGAGAATTTTCTAGAGTAAGGGCAAGGGCATATATATATATATATATATATATATATATATATATATATATATATATATATATATATATATACACACACATATATATACATATATATATACATATGTTGCTTTCCTGTTTATAATAAAATGCTTTCTGGCCATATCTTGGATTTGATTTACTGGTTTGCTCTCCTGTCACTCACCTTGCCATTTTTTATTCTTCCCAAGCATACAGGTAACTGGGAGGTTTTGTTGTTGTTGTTGTTGTTGTTGTTGTTGTTTTCAATTTGCATGGTTTCAAACCTGTAAACTCCTGTTATGTTCACAAACCAGAGGAATAGGAGACCCCAGTCACCATCAGATCCTTGACACCATTAAGATATGATATTGAGGGCTTTATAGCAAAGAGGGCAGGGCTGTGTCTCTGAGCTCTTTCCTGGCAACACTCACCGTCATTGGTCAACATTCATTGCTAGCACTTCGGTGTTTGTGCTCTTCCTGAGCCCTATCCTTTACTAGTCTCCTCACTGAACCAAACATTGCCGTGATTGTCTTTTGCTTCACAGAAGTGTTCAAATGTCTATTCCTTCTTTACCTTGTTCTTCCTTATACGAAGGGGACAGACCCAGAGCCTGAAAAAACCTGCTTCTCAGTCCTGTGCTATCTCAAGAACTTGCTGGCTGATGGAGCATCGTTTCTCAGAGCTCATGAGGGGAGGTGTATTCAGCCCTGTCTCTCTCCTTTGTCCTTAAGTACTCGCACCCCCTGCAAAGCTCTGCCACCTTCCTCTGAACTCTTTGTGCAGGAAGTCCCCTCTGCAGAGGCAGCAAGATGTCTACCTTCAGAGCTGCCTGCCTGCAATTAAAGCATCACTTCCAGACTAGTCTTTACATGAAATGTCACTTCCCGGACCAGGTCACTGCCTGGAGTTCAGCATCTCATTAGACTCCAGGCACCAAATCCCACATTTGATGTTGTCTTCTTCATTTACAGGTTGCCTGAGGTCATCTCATGACTTTAGTCCCTGATCTTCACCCTCGGGGCTCTTTCATCTCCAGAAGCCTCTTTTTTTGTTTTTAATTTTAATATAAGAAAATGTATCACTACTGTGCTTCCACCATTAAAACTTACTCTCCTGGTCTCTCCGTTGGCCTCTGTAGAAGGCCAACAGAGAGACACTGACTAGTTTGAAGACTTAGAAGCTAACTCTAGGAGTGCCACTGACAGCGTGACCTCTGTGACCAAGTCCAGCAACTAGAAGGCTATTATTTTCATCAATAGATTCATTCTTGATCGGGAGGATTCCAACACACTTTCTAATAGCAGAGTTGGGTTATTGGTTTAACCCTGTTCTTTCCAGCACAATTCCCAGTTATGTCACTCCTGGTCTCATTTGTGGCTTCCTGGCAGCATGAAGGCAGCTATGACACTTGCCCATCCTGCCAGGGCCAAGCAGAAAAAACCTTGGGGCCACTTAAGAGTCCATGAGAAGGCACCATTAAAACCACTACAGGCTGGCTATCTTGTACTCGTGAGTTGTGCACTGTTTCTGCTGTAACTGGTCTGTTTCACTAAACATAATGTCCTCCATGTTCATTCATATTGTCATAAATGGAAGACTGCCTTCTTTTTGAGGGTTGAATAATGTTCCTTTGTGTGTGTGAGTGCATGCGTGTACATATGTTCTCTGGTTTTTATGTATTTCTTCAATATAGACTATGGGGTGGCAGGGAAAGAGACTGAAGAACAGAACAGAGGTTAATGACCCTGCAACAGGACCAAACTGAAAACAACATTGCACTGGGGTAAAAAGCTCCTTGTAGTGATTTATACATACGCATACACACGCACAGAGGAAGGTTATGTGTGTCCTATGTTATTTCTAGGTTATAAATGTGTTATGTTAGTTCATAGTACACGTGTTGGTTCTATTTTTAAATACTCTTTTCAATAGTGATTGCCCCACTTCACATTCCCACCAACAGTGTATGAGAATTCCCGTGTCTCCACATCCTCACCCACTCTTGACATTGCCTATCTTTCTGACAGTGGCATCCTAACAAATGAGGTGATATCATATTGTGGTTTGTATTTCCCTAATAATTAATGGTGCTAGACCTCTTTCCATACACCTGTTGGCTATTTGGATGTTTTTTTGAAGAAATGTCTGTTCAGATCTTTTGCTTATCTTTTGTTTTTGTTTTTTTATTATTTTTATCTTGTAATTATCATACAATATTGATCATGCTTGTATAGTTGTATTGTACCCTTGATTCCCTACACTCCCATTTTCCCCTTCCCCCTTCTGGTCATTCCAACTCCTTTTTTTTTTTTTTTTTTTTTTTTTTTTTTTTTTTTTTTTTTTTTTTTTTTTTTGAGACTAGGTCTCGCTATTTTTGCCTGTGGAACTGCAGGCTCACGTTGACCAGGGTACCACGGACTCAAGCGATCCCCAGCCTCAGCTTCCCAGGTAGCAGGGATTATAGGCGTGTGCCACCACACTCAGCTATATTTTTTTGGGAACTAGGTCTCGCTACACGCCCCCAGCGGAACTCAAACCATGATCCCTGACCCCGGTCGCAGCTTCCTAGGCTACCTCTTACAGGTATGCATCACCATGCCCGGCCCCAACTCCTCTTGCTGCAAGCTGTTGGTCCATATTTAGTCCACTGGTGTTTTCTTTTTCTGGAACTATGTCCATTTTTCCTGGGTGCAGACTTGCACTCCTGGACAGCAACAGATGAGGCTGCTTGAATTTCCAGGAGTAGTGAAGCTGATAGTCAGACTGAGCATGTTGGGAATTTGTAGGATGGATATGGTGCTTTTCTCCAGGATCCTTTCCGGTGTCTGTCACTTGTTGCTGGTTCTATGCCATACAGTTCTGATATCTGGGTTTGGGAATCCAACTCCCAGCTGCTAGCAGTGAAGGCATTCCGTGCTGGGGCAGACTTCCCCAGGTGGTTGGTCCAGCTCCTCTCCTCTCTCCTGTTAGCAGTTCTGCTATGGGACCACAGCCAATTGTTGTGGCTTTCTTCCCCCATTGATTGGTGAAGGAGGGAGTCTCTTTCATGTGGCACATTACTGTGGGCCCGGGGTTTGATTCCCCACTGCCAGAGATGATACAGGTAGGAATCTGTGACAGGTCACCTCCGTCACTGATCTCACTTTCCTGCCAGTGGTTCCTAACATGCTGCTTGTAGCACCCAGGTGTTGAGTTGTTGAGGGCCATTTTTACTTCCTGTTCGCTGCATTATATCTGCAACTTAGAGACTGGATTTTTCATTCCTAGTGCAGGTGTGATTGAGGTTGGAGTAGACCAGAGGGAGACCATTCACCCCTCCTCCCCCCAGCTCGGGCCCCCACCCCCTGCCCACGTGGAGGCAGAGGCCTGTTTCCCCAACCTGAGATTCCTGAACCTGGATTCTGTGAAACCTGGAGGTCCCGGTGGCATAGGACTCACCCTTGCCCCCCACCCCCACCAGCAGCCTAGGCCAAGGTGCTGGAGATAATCTCCAAGGGCCAGCGCGGTTCGAAAGACTCTTTTGCTTAATTTTAAATCAGATTTTTGTTTTTAATTTTTTTGTCACTATGTGGTTGCTGGAATTTCTGTATGTTTCAGAAATTAATCATATCACATACATGGTTTGAAATTTTCTATAGGTTGTTTTTTTCCTTTGTTGATTATTTGCTTTACAGAAGCATTTTAGTTTGATATAGTCTCATTTGCTTTTTTTTTATAGTTTAAACATTTTTTATTATATTTAGTTCAACTGTTTTTCTTTATATACCACATGTGAATGAAATCATATGGTGTTGTCTTTCTCTGTCTGGTTTTGTTCAGTAGGCATCCCCTCTAGGTCCATCCATGTTGTTGCAAATAGCAGGATTTCACCCTTTTTCTATACTTAATGTTCCATTATGTATAGGTAAAACAACTTTTTTATCCATTCACCAGTTGATGGGCTCATAGATTGTTTCTAGCTCTTGGCTATTTTATTAGAATAAACATAGGAATGTCTGTATCACTTTAATTAGTGTTTTTCTAATTTTCTGGTAAATACCCAGAAGTGGAATAATTGGATCATACAGAATTTCTATTTTTAATTTTTTGAGAAATCTTCATATTGCTTTCCATAATGACTGCACCAATTCACATTTCCACCAGTATCCTATTTCCACGTCTTCTCTCATATTTGCTTCTTGTCTTTTGGATAATACCCATTCTCATAGTTGTGAGGTGATATCACATTGTTGTTTTGATTTGCATTTGTCTAATAGTAAGTGATGATAAACACCTTTTCACATACTTATTACTCTTCTGTGATATAGTCTCGTTTGTATAATTTTGCTCTTATTGGTTGGTTTTTTGGTATCATAGCCAAGAAATCATCATCAAGACAATGTCAAGAAGCTGTTCCCTTATGCTCTCTTTTTGGAGTTTAATGGTTTATATGATCTTAAATATAAGCAATTTTGAGTTGATTTTTGTACATGGTATAAAGTAGAGGTGTCACGTCATACTTACGCATGTGGATAGCCAGTTTAAACAATACCATTTGTTGAAGAGGTTATCTTTTCTCCGTTGTGTACTCTTGGCACTCTTTTCAAAGATCACTTGACCATCATGCATGGACTTATGTCTGCCTCTCTATTTTCTTGTCTCAATCTACAGGTCTGTCTTTTCTGCTAAATCATGATGTATCATTCACTGTAGTTTTGTATTTTGAGTCAGGAAATGTGATGCTTCCAGTTTAGTTCTTTCTCAAGATTGCATTGACTATTCTAGGTCTCTTCTGGTTCCATATGAGCTTTAGGGTTGTTTTTTCTATTTCTGTTAAAAAAAATACCATTGGGATTCTGATGGGCATAGCAGAACAAATATTGCCTGTTTCCACTTATATGAGGTGTCTAAAATAGACTCACAGAAGCAGTGACTACAGCAATGGTTGCCAGAGGGTGGGGGTGGGGAAATCAGAATTTATTCAATGGGAATAAAGGTTCAGTTATGCTAGATGAATATGTTCTGGTGTCTGCTGTGCCACATGGTGTCTATAGTCAACAATATGGTATTGTGCACTTCAAAATTTGTTAAGAGAACAGATGGCATGTTAAGTGCTCTTATCCCCAAAACAAAACAAAGGGACAAGAAAACTTTGGGAGGTGATGGATATGTATGCTACAGTAGTCTTCCCTGTCTGCAGTTTCACTTGCTATGGTTTCAATAATACACGGTCAACCGAACTTAATGTGGTAAAAGAAGAGTAGGGGAAAGGGATATGAGAGGATCTCAAAGAGAGATCATTTATTGCTGGTATTCTAAACCTTGGCCTGGAATATAGTATTTATTCTTTATAAATAGCATATTTATCCTTTATGAATAACATGAGAAATGTAGCACACACACAAAGTGAAATAAGGGAAAAATACATCAAATTTAAGAAGAGGGTGACCTGGGGGAATAGTGCAGGGATGATTGTGGCTTGTGAATAATAAAGAACCTTCAATTGTACTAATCTTCCTTATTTCTTAAGCTAAGAGGTGGAAGTACAGATGTTCTCTGGTTTTTATGTATTTCTTAAATATAGACTATGGGGGACAGGGAAAGAGACTGAAGAACAGAACAGATGCTAATGGTCCTGCAACAGAACCAACCTGAAAAAAACATTGCTCTGGGGTAAAAAGCTCCTTGTAGTGATCGATACATATGTATATATAATTCTAATATCAACATTTCTATATGATATATAAGTAATAGACATAATGTTATATTTTTACATAAAAACATTCTACTTATATTTTTAAAAGTTCCATTTAAGCATAATTGCTTTTCAGTGATTGCACATATTTAATAAGAATCTTATGAGTTTGGCCATACATTCTTGATATCTTCACCAATAGCAAGATACGACAAGCCTTATCCATGGGGAATATGGCCCAGAACCCTTCAGTGAGTGTCCCAAACTGTGAATATTACTGAGTCTTAAAGACTTGTTGATGCTATCTATGTACAGGGAAAGGCAATATTAGGAGTCAAACTCTTCTTCAAGATGCACTGTGGAGGGGCAAAGTTGGGGTCCCTATTGATTAAACCTACCTGTTCTGTTATTAGCAGGGAATGGAAAGCCAGGTTTTATCCTCAGGCTACAGATTTTGCATAGTCGTTGCACAGACTTCAAGTCTCTGGAGATGGCTTTGCTCTCTTGTCTGCTAGAGCAAGAAGCAGTAGTCCTGGTGGTCCCAGTTTACAATATGCTCACTGGGGTTAGAGGTCTCTGGGCATGCTGTTTCTCCAACTCTCACAGTTTGGGGTGTGAACATAGAGACTGTTATTACACTACAAATGACGTGAATAAAACAACATTCCCATCACTCAGGAAATAGCAGGATGTCAGGAGCTCTTTACCAGGAAAAGGGACTAAGACTAAATATTAACTATATTTAGATTATAATTATTATATAATAGTCTATAAGGATCAGAGTATTTATGCAGCAAATGGCAAAAGATGATGTCTGAGAGGATCAGATCAAGAAAGATGTGAAGACAAATTTAAGAATTTCTACTTTAAGGCAGTGGAGAGTCCTTAGGATTTAATAGCAGAGTGGTAGGAATGAACTTTGCGAGTTGTATAGGTGTTCTGTTTAGAGAACCAAACAGAGGGACAAGCAGTGAAGTCAGAGTAGTAAATTATAATAATTCTAATGGAGACAATGATGACCTTGGGAGGGCACGAAGATGGAAAGAAAGGAATAGTTCATGAAAAGTTTGAACTGGGCCTGCTTTGATATTGGATGCATTGTGTTCTTTAGCATTCTTCCAGCAATTCATTGGTTCCATCTTAAAGCATTTATTTTATAGGCACTCCTACTTCTTTAGTGCTATTTGAATTTTCATGTATTTATACCTATATTGCCAATATTTCTTAAAATCTGAAGTTACCTCTCATACCTAATCCAGACTTTTTTTTTTTATTCTTTAGGCCTTCTTTTCATCACTGTAAACATGGAATTGATAATCTTTGCCTTTCCTGCCTCCTGGGGTTGTTTTGAAGACCAAGTGTCCAATGAGATAAGATGCTGATGGTATGGAAACTTTAAATACACGCAGATGAAGTTGATTACTATCGTAAAGGAATGACCTGTCTGCATTAGATTAGCACAGCCTAGAGGATGTATTTGTCAAGATGCAGTTGGAAAAATGAAGAAAAAGCTAGTGTCCTCACCCTTGTCTGGTTGATTCTTAAATTATGATTGAAATTCAATCAATAATGGCCAAATAATATTAACATCAGCCAGAGAGGCTCTGGAAAAGATGTTTGCACTGACAATAGACAAGAGTTGGATAGTTCAAGTTTTCAAACATCAGCCAAGGTATTGCTTACACCTCAGTTCGACCTGTAATTGTTTTGAACTTCAACCTACAAGCCCAAGAAGAGACCCTTCAACCAAGACTTCCATGGATTTCATGGACTTACATTTCTCATGGTTATTTCTGGCTCTAAATGTCTTTCTTTGCTGCCAGATTTCTCCAGAGAGCTGAACACAGTCTCTTTCTTTGATGCCCTCTAACCCTGCTCCCACAAGGTAGTTTTGTGCCAGACACTTATTGGAGTTTGGGGAATGGATTACTATGGAAAGAGGATTGGGTAGCAGACTTGTCCAGATAATTTAAAATTAAATTTAGTACTCTCTGTTGAAGAGTGTTCAAAATTCCCATCTACTGCAAGAGTTTTCATTTCTGATCATGTGGCTAAACTTTTCTTTTACTTCTTTCTTTTTTTTATCCCCCTGCCCAAGTTCTTTGGCTGAGCTGTATAGTTATCTATGTTTTTTCCTTCCACCCACGTCCTGGCAAAGGGTGGGAGAGGCTTACCTTCTTCCCCAAGGGGCCTATCAAGGTATTTTCCTAAACAAAGACACTTCCTTCCCTAAAAGGAACTCTGGTGCCAGCTGATAAAATAATAGTTTCTCTTATTTGCTGAAACAATGACAGGGTTGTCAAATCTTGTTTATTCGAAGGATATCTGACATTAGCTGGGTTTCTGACTAATGAGAGAATGCACAGTTTATCCTAGCAATTTAGATTTACATCCTTTACAACTCTGACAAACTTGGACTGGAGAATTTTCATTGGTCTGTTTTATGATGGGTGAAAATGTGGTTTAGAAATGGTCAGAGACTGACCAATAAAAGAGCCTCTGAGCTAGAACATGAACCCAGATAACAGCTCACTCAATTCCTTTTCCCTTATAAGTTTTCACAAAATGGGAAATCTTCCTTGTTTGTTAGTCAACCAAGTTGTTTTGAGAATAAACTGGTGCCCTCCCTTCACCCCCGAGTAGAAGGTTAAAAGATACATGGTTATTTAAAAGATAGTGCCGGAGGAAAAGATAAGCTGTCAGCAGATGCTTTTCTGTGTTGAGACTGCAATATTATCCCCCCCCCAGATACCATCTTGAGGCTGTTTGGAACACTAAACACAAAAGGCAGAAAACAATCCAGCAGGGCTGCTCAGGACCCACCTCCAAGGCCTTCTCTTTGCCACAGATGCTGTTCCTTCTCTCCCCTCATTCAAAACATTGTCCTTTAAGGCCCACCCACCACTTTGAACACCCTCTGGAAAGCCATCCCTCATAGCCACTTGTGGATGGGCTCTCTTGGGGACCCCAAGGCTAATTAAGCTCTGCTTTGCTCCATTAGTGTGTTCTAGATTAGTGGCTTCTAAACTTGGTTAATTTTGACCACAACAAAAACATATACTTGATCTTGCATGGCAAGCCACACACCACTCTACTCTCATATCTGTCTCTGACATGCACACAGAGAAACACACCTTTTTGTGTGATGCTCACTAGCATTTCTTTATTGCAATCTACTAAAAAACACTGATTGTGACCCATTGAATTTATTTCATGACCCACTAAGAATAATTACTTCTTTAATCTCTTGGCAACATGGCATGATATTCTATTACATATCTCAGCCACCTGCCCCCTTTCTGCTCCTGATTTTCAAGTTCAGTTCCTTTCATATCCATCCTCTCACCCAGGTTCTCCTTGAAGCTCCTCACCAGTCAGGTCGCCCTTACTCTGTTGTGCACCCTTCCCATTGATTTTTCTCAAATGCAAATTTTGTCTGGAAACTGCTACTTAAAAACCTCCTGAGGGTTCTAAGCACATTGCAAATGAAAAGCCTAACTGGAAGGCCCATTGCATCCAGTGCACATACGCACCAGTCTTCCTGTTCTTGATTCCACCAACTTGAAGCCCTCAGTGATTCCTCCGCCCCAGACATGCCAGCTGTTCCCTGGACCTTTGCACTTGCTAGTCCCTGACTGGAATGCTCCTCTCTTCTCTGGTGGAAAACTGCTTTCACTTCAGGGCTCACATTACTAGAAAGAAGGAAATCCGCCCATTTGTGACCATGTGATAGACCTGGAGGGCATTGTACTCAGCAAGACAAACCAAGGGAAGATAAACAGTGTGTGTCCATGTGAATGGGGTGGGGTTGGGTGGACTATAGACATGTCTCAAAAGAAAAGAAAAGAAAAGAAAAGAAAAGAAAAGAAAAGAAAAGAAAAGAAAAGAAAAGAAAAGAAAAGAAACAACAAACCCAAAATGGGGTTTTCCATGTCTAGCCCCACCAAGCAATTATAACTGCAGTTTCAGCATCTCCCCAAAGTAGCGTTTTAAATCAATCAATCTGGAGTTTCCTGGTCACTGCTTATGAAATAATCTGCCTTCCCCTCAGGAAGGTGGCTTTGCCTGAAATTGTGTTGCTTTTCTCACGTCTCTGCCTCTGTTCTAAGAACCTTCCATTAGGTGATGCTTTATGGTGCCTCTCTACTTGAGGCTGGTGCTGCCAGAGTCACCCATTGTTCTCTGAAGATAATCAGGTCTCTCATGTATTTGGATAACTCTTGCTTTGTAACAGGGTATAAACCTGTACTAAGTAGATGAATAAGTTCTGGGGATCTAAGGCATAACCTAATGTCTATATTCAACCATACTTCATACTTTCAAAATTGCTGAAACTGGAGCTTAAATGTTCTCACCACAAAATGGAAATGATAATTCGTGACCCATTAGAGGTGTTAGCTAGCAATGAGCACCTTGCAACTCAAGTTGCAATAAATAAATGTATCAAATCAACACCTTGCACACCTTCAACTTACCATGTTATGTCAATTATAGCTCAATAAATAAAAGGAGAATTCGATTATCTAGTGCCACAAGTTCTTCCTCTTTCTTGGTTTTTGATTGCTTCTTCATACAGCTCTGACATACATCCTTGATAAACCAACACTAATATCTTAATTAGCTTTATATCCTTGGCACCTGATGTAATGTCACTGTCCAGCACATGTTAATTAAAAATTAACATATGGAAGAGACCTGTTCTCCAGTTCCGTATCATTAAATAAATTTCTCCCATTCTATATGATCTTAATCTGTTGCGCCACCACAGCAATCTAGTTAAGTGTGTGCATGCTTAAATGTGCCTTGGAAGCACAGTGGAGAGGGTGTGAATTTGGGTATGATTGCTGTAGATCTTGGTGTGCCTTTCCTCCAGTCCAACCAAAGCCTTCATTGCCCAAGGACAAATTTGGATTCTGATAGCAGGAGCATATACACACTCACGGTCAATAGAATAGAGAAGGTGTGAGGTTTCCACCTCAGGGAGATAGTTGGTGGTAAACCCTAACCCTAAACTCTTTGCTGTGCTTAAAGAGTCTTTAAAATTAAATAAAAACAGATCTTTCTCTCTTATTTAAAAAAATAGGTTTATTGTGGGAAATGCAGATATTTAAAAAGATAGAATGAATCTCTTATCCCATCATCTAGTCACTGTTAATCAGTACTTTGAGTCATATTTTTTGTCCAAGTCTATGAATTTTAATTAGAAAGTAGAATGGAGTGTCTTTGAGAACAAAAATCACATCTTGCTCATTTCTTTAATCCCAACACTTAGGATAATGCTAGATGCAGAAAAGGCACTTGATAAATATTTGATAGAATAGTTTTTGCATGAAAACTGGCTCAAGCCTCCCAGTAGGCAAGAATAGAAAGTGAAAACCACCTGTTTTCATTATCTTTATAAATGATATACTTTAAGACGAGATTGGGCGCGTTCAGGGTGGTATGGCCGTAGACAATGATATACTTTAAGGATGGACAAATGTGTAACTTTTAGGCGGGAAGTTAGTGGAGACCTTAGAGGAAGGTGGGGTTCTCTCCCATGAAAGTATCGCGCAATCCCCAGGGGCAGAGAGGTCTTTTAGTAATAAAAGAATACAACATATTTCTAAGCTCAACTAGTTCCAACTCTGGCTCCATTCTTGGGGGTGAGGGGAGACTCATAACATGTCCTTCCTGCTCCCAGTCATTCCCTTCTCTACTGTTTCTACCACCACCCAAGAAGTCCATTCCAGTCTTTCCTGACCTTTGTCTATCACCTACCTTCCCCACTGGAGCACGAGTCCATCAGCCCTGACCTCCTGCTTCAGCACTGCCCTTTAGTCCTGCCCTTTGCAGCAACCAGAGGGAGATGTCCTCCCACCTCAAGTCCTTCCTTCCATGGTTCCTCATCAGACAGTGTGGAGTCCAGTCTACCTGAGCAAAGAATCAGGGTCTGACCTTGAGGTCAGGGAAGACCTACTCTTCCTTCAGCTGTGTTTCTTCCCTCCCCTTTGGGTTCCTGGCTCTTTTTTGCTACCTCCTCAGCTGCATCTAATAGCTGACACTCTAGCCCCATCTTTGTTGTTGTACCTGTGGGGAAGCCATTCAAGCAAGCTTCTAGAGCAGGGTGGCAGGTGATGGCTGGGTTGGGAGTCCAGATCCCATCTCTCTCAGCTCATCCAGGTAGGCAGTCTCAGGGGAGTAGGGAGGTGAGGACCCTCCTCTGTCCCCTCCTTGCCATAGGGGAAGAGGCTCCCTGCCTTGAATCGCTCTCTCTTCTGTGCTTGGGATGCTTCTGATCCTGCTTGTTCTGTGGGCCTATGCTGCCATAAGTACCTATGGTTGGGCCATCAATTCTGGGGTGGGGTGGGGTAGGAAGTGGCAGGAGGGACCCAGTTTTTTTAAAAAATGGGCTTGATAAGAAGGCCATAATCTGCCCCCTGCTGGCTGGATTCAAACTTCTAGCAAACTCTAGCTGGTCTGGATCTTGCTTTAATCTCTGTGATCTTGAAATCATAGACCTCTCTCCTCAGTGTCCTGACCTCCTTCCTCCCACAGAAAGCCCACCTGTTTTCATTGTCTTCATGTTTTTCTTTCACTCAGTTGATTCTGCTCACATTACCACCCACACTCCTAAGAGATCTGTGTAGGAAAGGACTCTGGCAAGAGCAGCTCTTGACCCACAGAAACTGTGGGCTAAAGGGGAATTCCAGCAGTGTGACAGGCTTGGATAAGCAGGGGCCCCCAACAGGAGCACCCAGAATTCCCTCCCTGACCTTGTGGATGCTCACCTTTTGTCTCAAATTAAGGCTCATCCACTTGTTAGGTCACAGAATGAAAATTGCAGGGAAAGACAGGTTGTAGATTGTTTCCCAAACAGAAACAGACATGCAAAGACAACAAGGAGCATCTGCTAGCATCCCAGAGAGGGATCTCTTCTTCTTTCCACCCCACAGGCTTGTGGTGCCCTGGCAGGCTGATCCTGGGGAGCAGAGGGTCCTGGCATTGTTTCCTGCAGTGGAGGCCAGAGTCTGCTCCTGCTCCAGCAGCCCCTCCTGGCAGGAAGGCTGAGCAGTGGGGGCCTTGGGTGGAGGTGTTTTCAACATGAAGTTACTTCCCACAGTGACAAACAGCCATGTTCTGCATGGTTCACTGGTAGTCTGGGAAGTCTGCCCAGAGCCAGGAGTGAGCCTAAAAATGCCCAAGCCCATCTTGGGATCTCAGGAGACTAACTGGAGGGCAGCAAATGTCCAAATGAACCTGGCAAAGGGTGAAGCTCATTCCAGCCTCCAGGGATCCGCATCCTATTAGGTGGCACGATGACCACAGATGGACTATTGGCTGGGGGCTCTCAAGGGCAGGCCTGATTCTTGCCCATTTCTGTGTTTCCAGTACCCAGTACCCAGTATATCAGTTATTGAGTGATTAGGTTGAGTTGAAAATCCAACTAGGTGCTGGGGATAGGACAAGAGTTTGAAGTATGCCTAGAGGAACTTCACTATACAAGAGGAAGAGCAGTTTAGTCCAAGATGGCCTTACCTGGAGAAGAGAAGGGACCATGTGCCTGGTGGGGTGGGTGGTGATGCAAACGGGCTCAGATGGTGTCCACACCACTGTGTGCCTGTCCCCAGTACTGCCTGACTCCTCTACTCCATAGCAACCCTGACTTGGTGGAGAGTGAGGGTGTCCCAGTGACCTATCTCCCGCTGGGTTTCAGCCCTCCTACTGGAACCGACTTTTCCCGGCTCCAGCCCACCTAGGGACCAGAAACATGGACTTCCCTTGTTCCTGCCTCAGTGGATTAATGTTGCTATTTGTCCCCTGCTATAGCAGCTGAGAGACCTGGTATAGCTTTCTGAGCTGGACCTGACAGTTCTTCTTGGAAATGGTAAGAATATTAGAATATTCCATGTAGAGCTACTGTGAAGATCAAAAAAGTCAGGTGTGTGGAGCAATCCTTAGTAAACTGTGAAGCATCATTGTAACATAAAATGTTAAAACACAGGACTGGGTACAGCAGATGCCTACTGATGGAGAAGAGTGTTCTCAACTGAGATTAATGTTGACACCCCAGGGGACATAGGGCAACATCTGGAGATGTTTTTGTTGACCTAACTGCATGGAAGTTGCAATGGCCTCTAATTAGTGCAGGCAAGGGATGCTGCTAAACATCATATAATAATGCACAGGAGAGCCCTTGCTGCAAAGAATGATCTGACCCCAATATTGACAAAGCTGAGGCTCAGAAGCCTTGCATGAATGAGAGTGTGAAATGTTATCTGTAGATACAGATGTGGTTTCTTGTTCCAGAAAGCCAACAGCTGTGACTGGGGAATTCATCATCAAGATTCCATGGTGACTAAGAGTGGGAATCACCTAGGATTAAATGAGATGGCCATGTCCAGGTTTGATAAGTTGAAAACATTTTATTTCAATTCTATTCTTGGGAGGCAGCATAAATAATCACAGAAGACCACAAAGGTCAGTGGGGAAGAAAAAAAAGGCTCAAGAAATAAGGGGAGATGAGAGTTGACACTGTCTCACTGGAGGGGCCCTGCTTCAGCTGGCCAAAGGGTGGAAGGTTCTTCGAGGGAAAACCCCAGAGGTAGGGGCCTTTTCCCTGCCTACAGCTTTGGAGATCCAGGCTCTGCGGATTGGGACTCTGCAGGGTGGCCAGGGGGAAGCGGGTATGAAGTATGTGTCTAATAGATCCTAGCTAATGAGAAGAAAGGGGACACCCATTTCCTGATTCCCCAGGCCAGAACTCAGCCCCCAATTGTGACTTTTCTAGGAAGAACAGTGTTTATGGATTCTATGTGGACCACGGGAAATGAAGGGAGGAAAGGAGGGGAAAAGAAAAGGTGTAGAAGACCACATGGAATGTGGTGTCCCCGAGTCCTATGACCTGGGGCCACTGCAGTTCCTCATCTGCACCAGGGAGAGAATGTTCCCTGCCTCCCGGGGTGGATATGAGGCTCAAGTGAGCTCCCACGTGTCAAAGGATCGTGTAAACTTTAAAGTGCGTGAGGGGTATGGCCATCCTACAAGAGTAAGGCTAAGAGTGCGGAGACAGCGGTGGGAGAGATGCACAGAGCATCTCCAGAAGCAAGGAGCCCCTGCTCTGCCTTCCGCAGGGCCAGCTCCACCTCCCTCAGCCTCAGCTTCCAGGAGGAAGAGGCCTCATCTCAGTTGGAGTCAGTCCCCTGCCAGGTGAGAGCAGAAGGTGGGGGCCAGGAGGATGCAGGGTGCCGATTGTGAGGGGCCTCCACTGAGCAGTATGACATTGGCACTACTGGTGTGGGGCAGATGGCAGAAGTGACTTCAGCTCTCCTCACAACCCCTGAAGGTGTTGGCATCGGATGTAGTGAGTGGGCCCTGACCTCAGGGTCTAGCCACCACAGTTCCTGAGCCTGGGTCCAGTGTTGACCCGCTAACGGACTTAGCGAGAAACTTCCCTGCAACCTACAGTTCTGTCATTCATAAGATGGGAACACCAGTCCCTACCCTGCCTGCCTCACAAAGCAAATGGGGAATGGTGTACAAGAGCTTTGAACAGAATCATGGGAAGGCAAGGGGTCATTATGGCCTTAGTGAGCAATCCTCTGAATTCCCTGAAGACAAGAGGGGGTGGGCAAGAGACAGAAAGGAGCTAGGTTGCTTGTAACCCTGGTCAGGTGAGTCAGGCTTCCAGGGCTCCCAGAGAAAGAGGGTGGTGGGCAGAGGGGAAGGAGACCAAGTGACCCCTGATGTCCAGCCCTCACTCTGTGGTCCCTCAGGGAGTCTGTGAGTCCTATCCAGGCATGCAATGGTGTACTGGCAGGCTCCTCTGTCAGGGGAAAGTCCAAGTCTAAGCCTACTGTATCCTGGCTTTCCCCTCAGCTCCCTGGTCCATGAGGGCACCCCCTCGGGGAGTCCGTGGTCTTTGCCCAACAGAGGGGAAGTCAAGGCTCTTGGGTGGCAAGAAAGGTGCTGCCAGTGGCAGGCCTCCAGGGGAGGCTGGGATGTCTATAGCACGAGGTCAAAGATCAGCTTCCAGTTCTTGAGATGACAGGTGGGGTCCCCAGTTTATCCCCCAGCTCCAGTCCTGGCTCTGTCCCTGGGATCACTGGATAAAGGGAAGTTAAGGAACGAGTAGAAACAACGAAGAGATGGCCTTAGAAAGCAGCCCATCTGGGAGCTAACAGTTCTTGGGACTGTTGCGCAAGTTTTTCAGTTCCAGCTGTAGCTGCCGAATGCGGATGTCCTTCTGAGCCAACTCCTCTTTCAACCGTCGAATCTCATCCTGCTGCCGGAAGAACATTCGGAGGAGCTGGGGTGGATGAAGAGAGAGCCGTAATCAACCCATGGACAGTGAGAAGGCGAATGGGTACCAGGGCCTCTGCCCTCCCCAGGGCAGCCCTTCTCTCCCAGACCTTCCTCAGCCAAAACTGACCAGCCTCCTTTCCACAGACTTACTTCATAGACAGGGGCAGTGACTGGGGGGCAATGAGGAGGAAGCAAGTCCACACAGGCCAGTTTCCTTATGCCCCAGCTACCCTTGTAGGTAGGTGTCTAAGATTAATGCTTTCATTTACCATTCCAGATAGACACCCTTCTAAAATGGGCTGCCTGCTTCTCTTCTTAAGGAAGTTTAGGTTACAGGGTATAATCCCACTCTTTACCTGCTGACATGGGGTCATCACAAGGTACCATAGTTGGCATTGGACAGTGGTTCATTCGCTGGGGTGATGCAGCCAAAACACATTCTCTCGACAACCAGTCTCTCCATGTCTTCCATAAAACAGATTGATAGGTACCCTCCAAACACTGAGCCCCCCAAAGTAGCTAGCCTCAAACTTCATAGTGTGAGTAGCATTTGCTCTTGTGATTGCCTAATTGAATTAAATATGATAACAGCGATGAAAATGAATGTGAGGAGAGGTGCTGTTTCTGTAAAAATACAGTCAAATGCTTGAGAACACCTTGATAAAAGTGATACTAAAAAACTGCTGCTAAATTAGGTGTGGAAGATTAGCCAGAAAGTATCAAGAAGATGCCATATCTTGATTGTATGATCGTGGCTACATGACTTGAAATTTTTCCATGTTTGTCAAAACTCAGGGCACTTAACACCACAAAGGATGAATTTATCACAGGTAAGTTATACCTCAAGAAGCCTATCTTAACAAAATGGGATAACTTTGAAAACAGTAAGATTGTATTTTCAGACTGTGTTTAAGTTCTTCCACCGAAAGAAGCTGAAACTGGAAATTGGGGTTAATTAGAGTTGAAATGTGATTTCTGTGAGACATCTAACACATCTCAACTAGTGATCTTCTCAAAGAAAAGGTCTTCTCCTGCATCAGAATATGTTAAATGAATATATGTGTCTTATGTTTTAAATGAAAAGAAACAGCTTTAAAATTTTATAAATCATGTTTATGATTGCTTTTTCTTTTAAATTACTGAACAATCAGTATTGGTTTCATTTGATTAGAAGGATGATAATGCTACTTGCCCTGATACTGAGTGATTCTTCACACTCTATGTCTCCCACACTCTCAAAATGCTTTTGCATAATTTTTTGTCAATTTCTAAAACAGCCTTATGGAGGAATAATTCACATGCTATAAATCCTGCTCACTCAAAGTGTCCAGTTAGTGGTTTTTAGTAAACTTAGACACTTGTGCAGTGCTCCACCCTCCCCAGGTCAAGCTACCAGTTGCACCCCCATATTAAGACCAGCTTGTCTACCTTCTCCAGCCTCACTTCCTAATCAGTTGCCTCCACCCTGCTGTGATGATCAAAACTGTGGGCAACTGGAGTTCGCAGGCTCTCAGGGGGAATTTCTTCCCATCGAGGATAGTGTACTCCAGGTCCTCATGGCTAAAGGATACTGGATTTAATTCCTATTTCATTCTACACACCTGGTACTAGAACTGACTCCACACTGGGCTTGGGCCCACTTGGATGATCACATCAACTTTGGCACCTTGATCTTCTCAGAACACTAAAAACATTTTTAATGCCAAATGCACACAAAAGCAGAACAAATCACATCATTCTATGTACCTGTCACCTGTGTCATGAAATAGCACATGACCCATCTTGATTCTTCTCTACTCCTACCCACTTTCCCTGCACTACCCTCCTTGGGGATCATTTTGAAGCAAATTCAATTTATCACATGATTTCATCCAGCCCCAGAAATCTGAACATCTCTCTATAAGGGCACACAAACATATTGCATAGTAATTATTCTTTTGCCTGCTCATTTCCCTTTTAACCTATGAAGTCCCAGAAGTCAAGAACAGCTTTATTTTTATGAGTAATAGTGACACTTGTAATCTGGTGTGACAAAGCCTCTAAGATAGCCCCATGTTATCCCCTCACCTCAAGGGTGAACTGGACTGAGCATCTGGCCTCAGATGAATAGATATGGCAGAAGTGATAGGATGTCATTCAAAAGGTTGTCTGATACAGTGACTGTGGTTTCCATTTTGCACGCCCTCTTGCTCACCCACTCTAAGGGAAGACAGACGCCATGCTGTGAGCTGCCCCGTTTAGAGGTCCCTATAGCAGGATCTGCGAGGAAATGAGTCTTGTTGGAACGAACCTGGAAGCAGATTCTGCAGCTGAGCCTTTGGGGGTGATGGCAGCCCCAGCAGATAGTTTAAGTATACACCCGCCTGAGAGACTTTGAATATACACAACCATAGAAACTGTAAGCCAATAAATATTCTAGGGTAATTTCTTAGATGACTTCAGACAGCTAACATAGTCAGTCTCTTTGAGTACTTGATATGAACCAGGGAGAGTGCTGGACCCTTAAGGATTAGCACCTTAATGCTCACAGCACCTCATGTCCCCATTTTACCAAGAGAAATTGCACTCAGAATGGTCAGAAAACTTGTTCAATCACAGCCACCAAATGGCAGACCAGGACTCAAAGGCAGCAGGTCCATGGAGCCCTCTCTACATCGGTTGCACCAAGCTAAGACCTCTGCATCTGGGAACCCAGGCTGTGCTGGACTCTACTCCCACCGGGACCAGAGCTGGAGCATCAGCCTTTGGGGACATGGTCAAGATCCAGCTGTGCATACCCAGGGAGCTACTCGCTCTCTAAATGGTACAAAGAGTACTTTCATAAGTACTCAGCCTCTCCCACAAAAACAGGAAACTGTCAGGCCTTGTCACTGCTGCCATATCAGGGGAGAAGGCAGGGAGGTGACACACTTGGCCAGGCTTCCCTGTCGGGAGCGATTTTGCAAAGCCAAGTGGAGGCATTCTGAACTGGAAGCACCGTGTGGGTGAGGGGCTTCATGTGGGGGGGAGGGATGTCAACACCAACACCACATCCCAGTCTCTATCTATTGGGGTCAGCAGGATCGGAAGCCAATGGCAGGCTACTTATGGTTTTGTCACAGAAAGAAAAATGCCTCAGAATGTTGCTGGCTTAAAGGCTGGAAGCCCATAATTGAAATGTAAAGGTCTCGTCTTCCTGGGCCTGTAGAGGTAATAACTTTTATGCCTTACCTCGTTCTCTGTCCTGGGTGGCACATTTTCTAATAAATCTATTCCGTTGACCACAACGCTCTTCTTTTCCCTGATGGGAGCCTTAAATACCATTTTGGAGGACTTCTTATAGCCTTCTTTCAAAGACATGAGCACGGGATCTATGGAAGGCAAGGGCAAGTTCACCGGACAGCCGAGGAGTGGGGTCTCACTCATACCACTGCTTGATGTTGGTGAGGGTCAGGGTGGTTGGGACAGGAGGATGTGTAGGGGCAGTGGGCTGTGGTCTCTTCTGAAAAGCCCTCCCCTTGGTACCTCGGTTGATGCCTCCCAGCCATTCATCGGGGGTCAGAGCTGGTTCCGTGCCTGGTGTCATGGGGTAAATGTCTTCTTGGTAGGAATCCGACTGCAGAAGAGTGGATACATGCAGGCTGCTGAGAAAGCCCCTGCTCGATGGCAGAGAGTTCTCCTTGCCAGTTGCCAGCCCTCTGCCCTGCTTTCCAGCTTCCACATTGCACTCGCAGTGTCTCCCACTTGGAACCCCACCCAGCATTTGTTAGTAAGCCAAACTGTCCCCACCTTAGAATGTCCCTGCCTTCACCCCAACCTGGCCAGGAGGCCACAGTCTACAGGGCCTCTTCTGGGCTCCTCAGGCTTACAGTCAGTGGCAAGCACATGAGGATTCACTGCTGGGGAGCTCTGAAGCCCAGCCCCACTCACCCTCCGGGGCACGATCATGGAGATGGGTTCAATGAGGCCCTTGAGCGTCACCAGCTTGTAGAAGCGGAATACCTCACAGGCCGACACGTCCAGTCCATGCTTGGGCATGACCCCTGTGGACAGCAAAGATGGCTCATAGAGTCCCAGGGATTCTCCCTCACCTTGATATGCTCCCCACCTCCTTCCCCCACCAACGTTCTTGGCCAGGAATATCCTCGGACACTTAGTTAGATATTTGGTGGCAATGACCCATGCAGAGAGCCGTGAGTGGCCTCAGGAGCCAACCACTATGTTTGAATGATAACTTCTTAAATAAAATTCTTGAGCCAGACCTGTCTCACCAAGATGCTCACTTTAGAACTGGGGGCCATTAGAATTGGAAAGACCTGCAGAGGTATTTGAGTCTGGTTGATAAGAGGGCCAGAGGGGAAGGGGCATGCTTGTTCAAGGTTACAGAACATGGCTGTGACAGGGCCAAAAAGCCTGTCACCTTTTGAAAGGACATGGCCATGCTGAGCCTCAGCATCTTTTTCCTTACAGAGAAAGAAGGAGGGAGAAACCTGTCCCCAGACAGCTCAGGTTTAAAGCAGCTAAGAGTGCTCTTGCCAGGTGTCTCCATGGGAAGGAACCCTTCATGCAATGGTGTGCTGAGGGATTGAGGGAGGAGATGCTGATTAGCTGCCTAGCATGGTGATGAGCAAAGATCACATTAGCTTTTACTCTATGACTTGAAAATGAACACAGATGCTGCCTCTCTTCTCCTCTAACTTGAAGGTTGCTCTTCTAGATAAAGGAATTCTAGGAGCAGGAGGGAAGTGGTGTAGTGGCACCCAAGTGTGATTTGGAGTCAGCAGACCTGGTTTTGAAGGGCTGCAGGTGAGGAGCACAAGGAGAAAAGGTTTTTTTGGCTCCTCCCTCTCCTGCAGTCCTATTGATTCTACTTTCTATACATCTGAATTCATCCTCCTCTCCTTATCTTCATGCCTCTGCCTACAGGTCCATAGTGACCTTCTAAGTGGCTTTCTGCTTCTCTTCTGCCTTCCATCCATTCTCCCTTCAGAAGTCAGAGCAACATAAAAATAACTTTCCAGTTTACATTGTGTCGCCCCATCTCCCACCCAGCAAAGAAATAGACAACCTTCCAATGAGTTTCCATTAAGACCCAAGCTCCTTCCCCACATGTGAAGGTTAATTTTCTGGCCAGTGGCTTCAGTAAAGCAGATTGTCCTTCCTAGTGGGGATCTCACCCAGCCAGCTGAGGGTCTGATCAGAAAGAGAGGAGGGAGGAGCTTGCTCGTTTTTTCTGCTTTTCCGATGGAGCTGACACATCTCCCCTGCTTCTCAGGTCTTCAGACTTGAACTACGTGACACCTGCAGGTCACTTAGTTTCATGGACCTGCAGTTAATGGATGGCATATTTGGGGGCTTCTCAGCCTCCATGATTGCATCATCCAATTTCTCATAAATCCAGTTCTGTGTCTCTGGAGAACCCTAAATAATACATCGTGTTTAATGCACCCTGGGGGACACCTGTCTCTGCAACTTCATGTCCTAATGCTCACCCTGTCTTCAGCTCTGCTACAGAGTCCGTGTCTTGTCACACTGACTCCTATTCTCTTCTGAGAACACATCAGACTCATCTTGTCACAGGGCTTCACACTGACTATTCCCCCTGCCAGCACTACTCTTTTCCCATCCTGAATTTCAAATCTTAGCTTGAAATGTCACCTTCCCTGACCACCTGGTCTAAAAACAGCCCCAGGCACACTTTGTTCTATCACCCTACTTAGTCTTCTGCCTAGAACTTGTTACCATCTGCTATTTTCCTTACTTTATTTATTGTCTGTCTCCCTCCAGTGGAATGTGAGTCCCAGAAGAGTAAGTGTGCTTTGTAATATTTTGTACCAAGTCCAGGGTCTGGCAAACAGCTGGGGCCCAACGAGTGTTTGTTGAATGACTGTGTGATGATGCAGGTAGAGTCAGTTGCTCTGTACATATGTAAAACATAAATTTTACAATAGTTCTACTAGGTAGGTTTGCATCCCATTTTACAGATTAGAAAACTGAGACTCAGAGGGTTAAGTACATAGTTGAGAGAGAAGCAAACTAGGTCTAACTTCAAATCCCAGGCTACTTTTTATACTATCTGATTAAGATAAAGTGAGGGAGGTGGAAATGACAGAGAATTAAGGAAAGATGAAGTCTTTGGGGTGGTCATCAGGAGGCCAGGTAGGTCTAGGTCTAGGTCTAGGTCTAGGTCTCCATTTTTGCCTTCTCAGAATCTTCCAGCACTACTCTCCCTGAAGCTGGCCTAAATCCCTGTTATAATACCAGATGCCCAGATGGAACAAATCAGACTCAAGCTCCAAGGAGAGACTGAAAGAAAACCCCTGAAGAGACTTCTTCCACTGGGTGATCTGGACCCCACACAGGGAAGTGCTAATTCATTCCCACTTCCAGGGCTAACTCGGCTAACTCATCAGGATGGGTATGTTGTTCTAAGACTTCCATGGTGGGAGAGAATATGGGATATGAATGCTATCTCATCCTCACCCTGACTCACTACAGTCTGTCTATCCTGGGCCTTCTTTTCAGGGATTTACTATGTTCCCCTCTGCAAATGGGAAGGAAAACATGATGCATGCCCCTGCAGGCTGCTGATGTTCAAAGATGAAGAAAGCTAGCACACACATGGGATGAGAGAGTCAGCCAAATGATCAGCTGAGGAGGGGCAGACTGCGCTTCACAGGGGCAGCATCTGGAGGCTCTGTTCTGACCAGCCATGAACTGTGACCGTCTGAGTGATTTTTCACTTAAGACAGGGGTGGTGTTGTGGGAGGGAGGTGACCCTCAACCCAAATGTCCAGTCTCTCATTGCAACCATAACAGCCACACATCCTCTGGACCCCTTACCTAGGCCTTTCTGGGGGGCTGGGGAGCGGAACTCCATGAGGTAACTCAGGTAGGGCTTCTCAGTGCTGATCTCATAATACCGAATGTTTCCATCTCCCTGGGGGCAAGGAGAGAGCGAGATGAGGGAGGTGGTGGCAAGGATTGGGTAGGATAATGGCTGAGGAACGTGTCTGCTGTGCCTCAGATGTTGTCAAAGGCCAACAGACCTGGCCTTCAGACTTGGTGGCAGTTGTGGTGGTGATGTTTGTGTATTTATAGATTGCCTTTCTCACAAAATCATATTTGCCGAAGATCTCTGACCAGATGTCTCAAATTCCATCATTAATCACTGTCCTTCATGCTTCAGGCTTTGAGCCTTATTCCAACATAAATCCTTTTCTTGAGTCAATGTCAGTGACACTTTAGTGTCAAACTTGAGGGTAGGTTTTGATGAGTGGAGAGCCAGGTTGGATCAAGGGAAGGACAGAGTGTAGATTGGTTCTTCTTAGGGGATGGGATAGGACCAGGGGCACAAAGAAAGCAGGGTCTCCCACAGGCTGCCTCAGCCCCTCCCCCACCTTCTACTACCTTTCCAGCCAGGTAGAGCATGTGGGTGTCAGCATCGTAGAAAGGGAACAGAAGGCCGGACAGTCCATCAATTTCCTCCTCGATCAGGGGCATGGATAGGTCCTCCTGAAGACGAGGAGCAGGCCAGTGTTAGCCCCTATCCAGGCAGGATGGTTCTTCGCCTGCCCCAATCCCAGCAAAGTCCCCCAGCCATGATCCTATGATGTTAACTCCCAGTCTCCCCTGGCTGACCTGATCCCACAGGGCGATCTGTCTTGTGTTCCACCTGGAGACCCCTGTAGTAAGAAGGCGCTTCATGTTTCCCAGGAATACCACCCGGTTCACTCTGTGGTTTTTGCAGTTGGCCTCCTAGCAGGGAGAGAGAAAGCAGATGAGCCAAGACCTCTGGTCACTAGAGCTGTGTGGTGGCCCCCAAAGATATTTCCATGTCTTAATCCCTGGAACCTGAGCCTGTCTCCTGATTTGGAAGAGGGTCTTTGCGTCTGCTGAGAAGAGGAGGTCCCCCTGATTATCCAAGTGGGCCCTAAATGTTATCACACATGCCCTTATGAGACATAAGCAAAGGGCGAGTCCAGTCTGCAGACACACAGAGGAGAAGGTGACACCACTCAGAGGCAGGGCCCAGAGCAAGAGCCTGGGCCACAAGGCAAGTCAGGTGGCAGTTGCCTGAAGCCAGAGAAGGTATGGAAGGCTTCTTCCAGAGTCTCTGGAGGAAGTGTGGCCTGCTGATACCTTGACTTCCAACTTCTGTCTTCCAGAACTGTGAGAGCCATCAGTTTCTGTTGTCATGAGCCACCTGTTTGTGACAGTTTGTGACAGCAGCCACAGAAAACTAATGCGGGTGCCTGGGAGCCTGGGGACAGGGAAACCAGGCTGCTTGACCACGTTCAGAGTATGCAGAGCAGGTCAAAGTGGTGAGAGGACCAAATGCTAACCAAGTCCTTGTGGCCTGCACCCTGCCGGGTGCTTATAGCAGGGGCTCCTTTAACCTTCATAAGAGTAGCTACTGGAAGGAACCTCTGAGGACAAGGACCCTGAGTTGAGGGAGGACAAGGCATTTGTGCTAGTTCATTGCTGGAGGACTCATCCCCTGGAGCTCCTCCCTGGCCTGTCCTAGGCCTCCTTGCCAGCCTCTCAGCTCTTTTCCCCTCCTCTGCTGGGATAAGGCAGCATCAGACAGAAGCCAGAGTTGCTACAGAAACTGGGTTGATGTCACTGGCTCTGGGTTTTAGTTCCAACTTCCACCAATTTGGAGTGTCCCCCTCCCTGACAGCTTGGTGTCCACATCTGTGGGGGTGGAGGCTGCACTCTTCACTCTCTCAATTCTTTGCTGCTCAGTATGGGTCCAGCTGGCTGGATTTGGCTTCTAACTCCTCATGTAACTGAGATTCTAGTCTCTAATCCTCTCCAAGGCTCAGCATTCCCATTTGTGACATGGGGAGAGCATGACAGGCCCACCTCAGAGACTGTCATGAGCATTAACTGAGGGACAGTATGGAGCCCTTGGTAGCGAGCTGAGAGGTGCCATCACATTGCGGTGCAAAGGTCTGTGATGACGGATGTCTGCAGCTGCAGTGGTAGATTGCTACCTGGCCTGGTAATACTGGACTCCTCCAGGCTAAACACAACTGGGTCTAGCATCCGTCCTTTCTTGTGGAGATGGAAACTTTAAGTTTCACCGAAAATATTCTGTTTCATCTAGCCCCATGACTGGCACAGAGTTGGTGCTCAAAGGAACAGTAATTTCTTACTCCCAAATGGCATCTCATCACAGTCAAAACCCAGAGGACTTAAAGCCAAAGGTGGAGCTAAGTTCACGATCAACTTCCCCTTTCAGGACATCCCTACATCAAGACCCTGAGCCATTTTCCCCAGGCTCATCCCACAGAGGTGCCAGGCAGATTCCCAAGTCCTTTGCCAGCGTCCAGGACAAGGATGGGCAACACCCAGTGATTCCATGCACTGAGGCACATCATAAGTTCAGCCCCCAGGGCAGGCTGCACAAACCCCATTTAAGGAGGGGATGATTTGGGGCAAGAGAGGGTACCAAGGTCCCTCCTCGCCTGGAATAAGGCAGGAATCCTGTAAGCCCAGGAGGGTGCATATCAGGTGCCCATGAGAAGGGGAGCTGGTACCATCTTTTCCGCCAGGACTGGCTCACAGTCAGGCCCCAGCTACCAATACCTTCCCTTCCCACCACAAAAGTGTGGGTTTGACCTGCAGAACACGGCCAGAGCGGGGCTCGATCACACGCAGCTTCTTATCCTTGCATGTGGTGGTGAGCAGGCTGCCATCCGTGTTGAAAGACATGCAGAGGATCACGTCCGAGTGGCAGTCGATCATCTTCACTGGCTCACCGATGTCCAGGTTCCAAATGAGGACCTGTGAGGCAGATACATGGGAGGTGGGGCCACCTGCGTGGTCACCATGGGCATCCACCCTGTCATGGGGCATTTCTGTCACAGGTGATGTGTCCTTGCCCTGATATCACCCGCTACCATAACCAGACCAAAGCCTCAGCCTGGATCCAGTTTCTGCTACGAGCAAGGAGAAATGTTTTGTGTCTGGCACATGTCTTTTGGGATTAGCCTGGGCTGAGAGCTCTTTCCTCTCTTCCCCCCCTGTAGTTTTGGCTGCCTCTTTTTGCTATCAAGAGGGTGATAGCATTTCAAGGATAAAAAGCCAGGCAGAAAGCATCAACCAATGACTTAGAGTGAAAGAGGAGTTAGAGTAACTAAGGCGGAAGAGAGAAGGGGGAAGGTGATAGAGGGTGGACCATAAATAACTATATAACTATGACCAATGCTGTATGAAAATTAAAAAAAAAATTTAAAAATCAGTCAGGCAGAGGATGAGGGCAGGAAGTGGGCAGTTTTCTAGTCCATCAGCACCTGAGGAGATAATAAAAGAGCCTCCAGCCTCTGTGGACCCCAGAAATGATGGGGTACACAAAAGATGCTCAGGCATGCACCATGAAACAGCAAGTGAATGAATAACCAACGTGACAATATTGGGGAAGGTGCTTATGGCAATGATCATGCTCCCTTGAGATCCCCAAAATGCCCTTCTCTCCCCCACCTGGCCCCCACTGAGTTGGCTCTGGCGATAGCTGCCCACCAGCTGCCCACCTTGTAGTCATAGCCGGCACTGAACAAGATGTTGTTGGTGGTGGGGTGCCATTCAACCAGCCCCACGCGCCGGCTGTGTCCATGCAGCTCCAGGAGTGCTTCTGTCATGTTCCGCTTCAGCCCGCCCTCTGGAATCTCCCAGATCCGCACCTGCAGAGGGTACCAAGGGCCAGAGTGTGGTCACGGGGCAGAGGAAGCCCTGGCAGCGCTCTCTGTGGGACACCAGGCTTACAAGATGTTTCCAGTGAGACCCTTCTGGACCAAGGCCGTAAGGATGGGGGAGGCTCCAGGATGTAGTTAGAGAGTAAAGAGACCATCTCCACTTTGCCTCTGGGAGGGTTTTCTCTCAAGTCTGTACTGACCTGGGTGACTATGACCACTGGCATATTGTTGGTGTTATGGTCCAGCCAGGCCCACAGACACGTTAGCATTTGTTGTCTGCAAAAGTCTACCTCTGCTTCCCTTCTCACACCTTCTATGAGATTACCTTCAGTACCTGCTCCTCTGTTTCCCACATTGCACTGTCTGTCACCCAGAATGGACAGCTGAGCAGAGTGGAACCCATCTGGGAGGCCCAGAGTCCTTCCTGAGGATCGAGCTAAGGGGCAGAGCTTGTTAAATGGTGGAGTCTCAGCAGAAAGGATGGGCCATCCCTGGATGCAGCTGCTGTTTCAATCTTGGAGATGCTGACAGAGAAGCGGGGGCGGGCGGCAGTGAAGTAGAGAGGAGACCATGGCCCCAAAGAGAAACCTTCTCTTTCTTTGCAGTCTTTGAGGGACTGGTTGTAAAAGTTTATAGACCATAAAGAGTGCTAAAGAACTAAGAAATGAGAATTCATGTTAGAATTGTTATTTCCATCAGCAGTGCTATTTATTGTGATCTAACAGGGTGGGGAGGAAAGAACACGTGGGACAACTTGGGACACCTTTAAAACAAACCTTTTTGAAAATCTGAACTCCACCCTTGCTAGTAAGGAGGGAAACAGGAAAAACTGCTCTGAGATACCATTTGTACTCTTCTAAAATAGCCAAGTAGAAAAAAAAGGCCAGTTTCTGCAAGATTATACAGGAACTTGTAGACTCAATTGGTGTTGGTAGTATGATCAACCAGAGTAACTCTTTTGGAAGCAATTTGCCAAGCTTTTATAGGAACCATAAAGACACATATATGAATATTATATTTTTGACCTAGCAATTTCACTCTTAAAATCTAAAATAAGTAAAAATCTTTATGCATGAAGACATTTGTTGCAACACGGAAAATAAACACCTTAAGTGACCAGCATTAGGGGAATAATTTAATATCATCAGTCAAAATAGAATCTAGTCATTCCATTACAGTTCTGAAGGTTATGAGTAAAATGGGAAGCATGTTAAAGAGAACTAAAAGCAGCACCAGGGACATAGCAGCAAAACTAGGAATGGGGTGCCCCTAAGGGAACACCCAACAAGCTTTTTTTTGAGGTGCTGTCTCCTCAAACTCAAGAAATGGATATTGCCCACGTATTTGCTCCCCTGGAAACCCAGATTTGCAAATGTTGATCTGGGGGCAGAGGGCTGGAAAGGCAAGTTGAATGAAGGATTTGGGGCTGACCTTTTGTGCACCATTTTTGGTGTCAAAATATTCACCTGAGAAAGTTTCTAATCAGAACAGTTTCATGTTTTTCTGTCCTTGTTGCAGTAGTGGTCTTTGGCTCCTCTACCTGCTTGGTGGTAGGACTGGGAGAGGGAGGGGGTCACAGAGGCGACTGGCCTGACCCAGTCGACTTTCCTCGACAGACCCTGAAGAACAAGTGCATTCAGAAATGGGGTCTGATCTAGAGACGCCAAGAGGTGGAGGGGGACCAGGGTAAATGATCCAGTGGTTGCCAATAAGACGTTAATTCCTCTTGGCCTTAAGTGGACTATAGGAGGTGACCTCTGAAGAGAGGAGACTACTGCTTGGGTTAGATACCACACCCCCACCATATACACATATAGCTCACACATACACTCATACTTATGCCACACATCCCCAAACTCCCTACTCCCCACATCCTCACAGTCATCTCCCTAACCCTTACGTCTGACATACCCCCAAACTCTCTACCATCTCCACACACACCACACTCCACACTCCCTACCCAATACCTCCCCTATACAACCCCCCCCAATTTTCTGTTTTACCCAGAAATACCTTTATACATACATATTCCTCTGCAACTTCCTTTTCTACTATAACCAATGGTGGGCACCTTTGCACACCACAGCCTATATGGCTGCTTCATCTTTTCTAGTGGCTGGAAGGGAATCTGGGGATGACTGTGCTATGAGAGTGGCATCAGCCTCTGCTAGTGGATGTCCACTGTTCACCAGGACAATCTGCCTCTGACTCATAGCCCTGGAACTGAAGTTTGGGCATGGGTGTGAGAGTTCCTGGGAAACAGAGGCTTAAGGGAGTCTTATTTATTTAGAGACTATGTCTTACTATTTTTGCCTGTGGTAGCATGGACTCAAGCAATCTCCAGCCTCAGCTTACCAGATAGTTGGGATTACAGGTGTGCGCTACCATGCCCAGCTGCTTTTTGTTTGTTTGTTTTTTGAGACTAGGTCTCGCTATTTTTGCCTGTGGAACTGCAGGCTCATATTGCCCGGGGTACCACAGACTCAAGCAATCCCCAGCTTCAGCTTCCCAGGTAGCTAGGGTTGCAGGCACACACCACCATGTCCAGATTTTTTGGGGGACTAGGTTTCAATGTGTTGCCCCAGGCAGGACTCGAACCACGATCCCCAGACCCAGCCGTGACTCCATAGGCTGTCACTTACAGGCACACGCCACCGTGCCTGGCTTGAGAGTTTTATTTTTAAATAATGACTGGAAAAGTGACTCTTAAAACTGTCTCAGTTTTCCTTAACAGATGCAAGTGCTTCCCTCCTTGCTTTCTAAAACAACACATTCAAGAACGGGCCTTTGCCTGTCCAGCAAGTAGAAAATACTACCTCCCTGTTGTTTGGGTTTGTATTTCTCGGATTCTTAGAAACACTGGACAGGTTTTTGCCCATTCTATGGGCCACCCCTGTTTGTACTTGAGGAGGAAGTTCTGGAAGCTTTCAGACTCAAAGAAAGGCAACTGCAAAGGCAGGTGGTGGGCCAGAGTGGAGGTTCGAAGCGGAGTGCCGTCTGCAGACTCCACACACTCCAGCACACAAGTGTGGCACACCAGCAGCCAGCGCTGGGGAAGCTCTGAACAGAAAGTTGAGCTGAATTCAGTTCAGGTCCTTGTAGCCAAAGAGACAACCGCTAGGTTTGCCCTGGTTCCTGTGCAACTCTTATTGGGGTAGTGAGGCAGGGAGTCCTGGGTAGCATGGATCTGGGTAGCTCCAAATCCAACCTTGGGGTGGGAGAATAGGATGAAAGGGCCAGGAGGAGCAGGGTTAGAAGACAGGATTATTGCTCTGTGCTTGAAAAGACAGGTTGGGGATGGAGGGCAAGGAGGTGGAAGGGCACAGCAGACGGGAAAGTGCAGCAGATCAGCCTGAATGTGCAGCACGCAGGCTGGCAGCAGAGGTAACCAGAGGCTGTTTGCATCACCTAGTCACTGACTGAGAGCCAAAGAAGGCCTGCTTGAGCTGAGGGTGAGAAGAAACCCTCTCTCTTAGCCACCAAATTCCTGGGGTGCCAGCAACTGCTGGGGGGCGGGGAGGTTGGGTGGAGACATGAGGAAGCTGGGGAGCGAGACTCTGCCCAGCTCTGATCCCACTTACTAGGTGGATGACTTTGCCCAAGCCAGTTACCCTCTCTGGGGTTCAGACAGCACTTGAGGAGGCAGATGGGTTAAACGCCACTGGGTTCAGAGGCTGTGGGAGCTGGAAACTCTCTGGCCATTTGAGCTGCTTTGTTGGGGTGACCAGTCTGTTGAGAAACCTGGAGGCTAAACCAAAGCTATGGGAGGGCAGGTCATGTCTGTGCCCTGGATGCAAGTCCTAAGGAGTTAAGGGGTGCAGGGAGTGGAGGATTGGAGGGTGGGGGGGGAAGCTGTTTCATCAGTAACTTAGCAGTAGGGTTCCAGGCAGGGCTCTGGGGCCCCTGATGAAAAATGTCCCAGAGAGGAGGGGGAGTTGCACCCTATTTTTGCCCCACTTTCCTCCATGATCTCAGGCTCTCCCATTTGCACATTAAAACCAAGTTAGCCAACGGTTCAAAGTTCTCTGCTTCCCCATCCCAGGGAAGAAGGGGCCGTTCTGTCCTCCCCAGCCCTGCACACCACATCCATAGCAGCTCAGGGACGCTCCATTCACCATGGACCTAGCAGCTGAGAGGAATCCAGTCCCTCCGCATGAAAGGGATTTGTTGCAAACAAAGAGTGGATGGGCGTGGGAGGACCACTGTGGATCTGCCCAGAGGTTGCTCTGGGAAGTCACTCCAATCCACAGGAAACCCGGAGGTCTGCCAAACCGGATTTCTGGAAGGAAGGGGTGGGGGGAAATGGCAAAAGTCTCCAGCAACCAGTGGTGCCTGGAACTAGCCCCTTCTCCACACCCCCACTTAGGTCCCTGGGTCAGAGCCTGTTTAACTTGGTTGCACTCAGTTCAACGAAATCTGCTCAGCCCCACCTTGTGTGCAGCTGAGGTGAAGGCCTGGAGGTGCATAAACACTGTCAGGGAAAGTATCAGCCAAATGTCCCTCTGGCCCTTGAGGGAGCTGCTGGCCAACAACAGGGGAGCTCTGCAGTGGTTCAAATCCAGGCTCTGACCTTACTGGCTGTTAAATTTCTGCTTAGTCACTTATTCTCTCCGGACCTCAGCCTTTCATCTGTAAGGATAATTCTATCTCTATAATAGAGTTGCCATGATGACTAAATCAAGATAAAAGATAAATTCTGCCAAGCAGGTTTTGCCAGGAACTTAATAAAGTTTAACCGTGTGTAGGAATTAGACACAAGTGTTAAAAAGGTCAAATTTTAGGAGTGCTTTCTACTTTCCGTGTGCTGTGCTGCCCCAGTGTAGTCAACACATGTAGCACGAAGTTTGTCTCCTCCTTAAAATAATGTTCGGCTTATGGTTTTGTTTGATTGGAGCTCTGCTTTTGGACACACTGATGGTCATGGCTACTGGAACTTAGGCCAGGGCCTAGAGAGTGCTCTAGTTAGCATTTCTGACCACACTTCCGGAGGGGAAGAGTGCTGCTTTTAAGGGAGTTGTTTGTTCCCCAACTGCTGTAAGCAGACAGTGTTTGCCATCTGCATATGGAGCCCAGAGGAGGAGCTGACGTTCTCTGTGGCCCTAAGAGGCTGGGAAAAGACATGGAGCCTGACTCCTTAGCACCCACTTGAAAAACAACAGCTCAATGTGGAGAAGTGTGGGGAGGAACAGGAAAGTGGAAGGTGTGTTCTCTGTAATGTAGGACATTACAAGGTCACATCCTCAGGATTTCTATCCAACCTTGTCTCAGACACAATGCCTGGGACCAAACCCATAGCAACTGTCACACCTTTTGCAATGTGGAGAGAGAGATATGTGCGGGTCTAGGGCCAAGAGACTACTAGATTCCCAACCTCCCCTTTTCTTGTCACTTACTTTGTTTACTACTAGAAACTGAGTTTATCGGCCATGTGTTTATAGGAGAGATAAAATCTCAAAGCCTACTTTAAAGTTGATATCTTCTAACCAACAGGGGAAAAACATTACTCTAAGCTCAGCTTGGTGGGAGAGGCCCTGATGAAGCTTTAGGGGGGCCTAGAAAGAAGTATGATTGAGCATCAACTGCTGAGGGTCCTGTGAGGATGTTGTGAGAGGAATAAATGAAAAGGTAAAAGCAGGGCTGGACACAAGAAAGGGCATCTGTCTGTCCTTGCTACTGCTGATTACCCTTAGACAGATAAGGAAATGAGGCGCGGGGAGAGGTTAGGGAACTTGCACAGGTTGCACAGCTAGGAAGGGAGGAACTGGGATTCAAAATCAGAATTTGAATCAGGTATTGTCTCCTTCTTTTGGTATTTTGTTCAACCCCTTCCCTTCCCTCTCCCCTGGACTGAACCGACAGTGTAGAGAGGGTATGGGCTGACTTCCTGCATGTCTATTCCAGGAAAGGAGCCAGCTCGGTGGTCTTGCGTCTAGAAAGCACTCTTCCTGGAGCACAGACAACCTGCCGCTAGAAAGTGAACTCCTCCACACAGAGTGGTGCTAAGCATCCCCAACCTGGCATGTACTTGTTGAATGAAGAACCCAAGAGGCCCAGGGATCTTTCTAGCATTGGAAAGTTCAACAAGGAATCAACCCCTGACTTGGCAACCAATTGACAGGCCCGTACTGTGGCTGGTGGGGAGCTGGGAAATTATCTCTTTAGCTTTGATTTATTAAGAGAATCTTGGGGGGAGCTTATCCAGCAAAGAATGAGATACAGTGAAAAGAGCACTGGGTCTCTGATGCCAGCTCTTAACCACCCCTCACTGGACAAGTTATTTAAACTCTGCTGCAGTTAGTGTTCATGAAGCTCTTGGTAGATAAGACTTTTTTGTTCATTTAGCTTCGATGATGAGCCCAATATGGCTCCTTCTACAGCAGAGTAAAGAAACTGGCCCAAGGTCACAGATCTGGGAAGTGGCAGAATCAGGATTTGAACCTAGGCCTGTGGACTCCTGAGTCTGGCTGCTTCACTGAGTCACACCACTACTTCCCTGCAGCTGCCAGCTTCCTTAGTGAAGCTAAGGTCACAGCCAGGTCATTAGCCTCTCAAGGTTACTAACCTTCCATCGCTAAAAGAAGTGTGCTGCTCTCTTCCAAGTCCAAAGTATAGTGTTATTGTGTGTGTGTGTGTGTGTGTGTGTGTGTGTGTGTGTAAGAGAGTAAGGAGATGGGTTGCTTCTGGCTGGCTTTTTCCTGCAGGGCTGACATCCTGCCCTATCCCATCCCCAGCTCAGGGTCTGGAGTGGGGGGATGAGGGGGAAGGGCCACCACCGGATAGAGGAGCAAAGAAATGGAAAGCAGAGGAAAGCTGCTGAGCTCAGCCCATTCTGGAAAGCGGCCTGTCTCCTCTCCCTCCCAGGGATCACTGTCTCCTCCTTGAGATGTCAGAAACCTCTCCCTCTGTGGCTGCTGGCCCCACAGAAAGACTGGGAGCACGAGCCTTGGAAACCCATAGCACCCTTCCCTGCAGCCCGCCAGCCGCCCTCCCTAGCTGCGGCAGAAGCTATAAAAAGCACAGCCCTTCAACAATAGGTGACATCACCCAGCGGCGGAAAGAACTGGATTCTGCTAGATGCCAGGGAGAGTTACATCCCCCCACATCCCTCCCTCAAGATGGGAGCCCCTTGGGTGTGTTCCATGGGGTCCCTGGGGGGTGGGGGAGGGGAGGCTGATCCTGAGGGACACAGGGAATGCTTGTCACTGTAGGTTTTCAGGGCTGGAGGATGTTAGAGACGACCTGGCAGGGAGGCTTAATAGAGGCTGTCAGTGTCCTCTGGATGTCCTGAAGGACAAGCTGAGGGTGTGAAGGGGCAGAGTGGGGATTGTTTGCTTCCAGGAGACCAGCCAACCCCAGTCTTGACAGTTTTTGTTTGGGTTCCTTGAGGACCAGTCCTCAAGTCAGTGCCAGGTATACATGAGGCTTGCTGATTGATCTAATCCTGGCTCTGGAAGCTGTGTCTGAGGAGCAGTGAGATGACCATTTAGACTGAAGTGGCCCTGGTACCTGAACCTGTACTTGAGGCACTAGATGGCAGCTGGATGGCCGGGCAGATCAGGCCTGACAGTGCCAACAGGCCCCTTGACTCATCCTGGATGCCATGGGTTCCACCGCCTCCACCACTCCTCCCACCAGCCCAGACCTACTGGAGAATGCACCCCTCTGTGTGCCCTATGTGCTTGGTGCGCTTTGCACAGAGAAGACTCAGGTATAAATGCTGAGTGATGAATCTGGTCAGCCTTTCACAACTCAAGCTTCCACCTGTAATGCCAGGGCTGTTTGAGGGGCTTAAAAATTGGCTGGGAGTCAGAAGACCTGGCTTCCAGCCTGGCCTGTGACAGGGACTTTGTATATGTGACCTTGTGCTCTGTGCTCCCATTCAGACTTAGGGTGCCTTCCTCCAAGATGCACTGGCTTCAATCCCAGGGGCCTGTGGGCTGCACTGCCAGGATCTTTGGTTCTGAGTCTGGGGGGCACAGAGACCTGCGGGCAAAGTGCAGCTCTGAGCTGCCATTTCTGGGGCAGCTGGACTGGCAGCAGAAGCAAGAGCTTACTCCTCTATGGCAGAGACTTAATCCCCTCTCTGTATCAGCTGGCCCTCCCTTCCCATGCTCCAAGTTGGTGTCCTCTCTCTTCATCTCCTTCACCCCCAACATCCAGGTGATCCCCTTCTCTCTACAAAGCTACAGCCAGGACCTGTCCAGTTTCCTCAGGGCATACCTCTTCCATGGGGCTAGCTGTGACCCTCAGACTCTCTAGTTCTCCCTCCTGGGTCCTCCCAGAGTGAGCAACACAGACACACACACAGTATCCTGGTTTACACAGAGTGGGTTTGAGGAAGCACAGATCCTGCCTCAGAGTTGGGGTGCTCACTCTGACATTCCAAGTCTTCTCTCTCTGGTTGCTTCTCCCTTTGCAGTCTCCTCTCCTGCTGGCTCTCCCTTCGGGTCACTTCCCCCGGGTTCCTGTTACACGAGATGACACATTTTCCAAGCATGCTACATTCATTCCATTTTGGTTTGAAGGTTTGTATGCCCTCAAAGGTATTAGGAGGTGGGGACCTTTGAGAGTCTTGAGGCTGAGACCCTCTTGAACCAAATTAGTGCCCTTAATCTGATTAATCTGAAAAGACTCCAGGGAGATCCCTAGTCCCTTACATCATTTAAGCATACAGTGAAAGCAGGGCCCTCCTCCTCCATGTTCGTACCCTGACCTCAGACTTTCAGCTTCCAGAACTTTGAGTAATAGATACCTGTTTATAAACCAACAAGCTGGTGTTTAGTTATAGCAGCCTGAGCACCTAAGGCACACACCCTTCCTGGCTACTGCCTATTCTTCTTGGGCTTCCTTTACCCTTTTTTCCCCTGTCATCAGAGTCCTGTCTTTCCCAGTTCCAGCTCTTTCTAACTCCCTCCCTCCTGGCTGCACTGCTGTCAAAATGAATTCCTTTCTCTTCCTTGTGCACATGACATTGTCTGACTTTGGAGGCTACAGTGACTTCAGCTTGTGTGGCACTTCAATGTCTGGCAAGGAATCCTGCCCCTCTGCTGATGGCGCTTCTAGAACAGGATGGAGCCTAGTAGCGCCAGGCACAGACTTCCTTTTAACCCACAGTAACTGCCAAAGGGACCTATTACCACCTCTGTTACAAAGAGGAGCAAAACCGAGGCTCAGAGAGGGTAAGTAACACACCCTTGGTCACCCAGCTGGTAAATGATGAAGCCAAGATTCCAACCAGCATCTATGGCATCGCCGCAGTTGAGCTTGTTTTGAAGTACAGTCTCCAGGAACAGAGGAGGCCCACAGTGGACCTTCAGTCAGTGTGTGGTGTGGGAAACTGCACAGAGCCACAGGTGACGTGGCCAGGGCCTGATGCTTTCCATGAACACACAGCATGGAAGAGTCACTTCTCAGTGGGGGCCTGTGCATGAGACATCTCAGGTGAAAAAACATACAGAACCAACAGGGTCACCTGGGCCACGACCCCTCTGGCAGATAGATGTCTTCCCCATGTGGAGCCAGGACGGCTGGCAAAGCTGAGAGCTCCAATCTGCCCCTCTGCCAGTGAAGCTAGCCACTGTTCCTCTCTTCCCAGCAAGCACCTCTGGTGAGACACGAGGTACCAGGAAGGGTTGAGGCTTCTGGCACATACTGCAAATTCCTTGTCAAGACATTTCACAGAGCAAGAAGATGGGTTCCAGGGCCAGAAGCTCACCTCTGCTTCCGAGTTGAGTTACCCGCCCCTGGCCCTCAATGTGGGGGCCAGTACCTGTCCCACAGGGTGGCTGTGAGTGCTAGCTGTTTCAACCCAGAGTAGGTGGAGCAGCTCTGTATAAGGCAGCTTCTAGTTTCAGGGAATTTGCTTCCTGATGGCTGATGACACTAGTTCAACACCTGACTGTTCTTGTCAGTCTCCTTTCTGGGCTCCTGGCATCCAGAAGAGATGCAACAGCACCTCCACCTACCATCTCTCCCACTGAGCCCATTATTTGTCTTTATTGACCATTGAGCTCTCCATTGACCCCAAGTCCCGCTCCCTCCTTCTCAGCCCAGGAAGCAACCAGTGACTGTGTTGCTCTCCCTGGGGGTTCCTCATCTGTGTTGGGCTCCATCACCTCATACCATTCTCTGGCCTGCCTGTGTCCTGACTCTTGCTTGTGGTCTCTATTTGCTGAAGGAAGTAATCAAACCTGATGAACCATGTTGACTATGAGCTCTTGCTCTCTCTGCTTACATAGCCCTGCTCTTACTGCCACAGTACTCAGAGATCCTCTTGGGCTGGATACAGCTTTGAACTTAGAACTGATAAGGAGCTGGTCAAGCCCACTTTACTCTCATAGACCAACCCCCCACCATTCATGAGGCACGGTGCCACCTCTCCACCCTGATTTTATTAAGGAAAATGTGAATATCTTTCTTTGGATAAATTGATTAGTTGGGCTATACTCATTTACTCCATTTGCCTTCTTCCAGTCATTCTACTTTTTTTTTCATTCATCCATCCATCCACTGTCCATCCAGTCATACCTATCTATCTATCTATCTATCTATCTATCTATCTATCTATCTATCTATTATCTAGCAATTCATTTATCTATCCACCCATCTAGTCATCCATCCATCCACCCATCCACCTATCTATACTAGCAACCATTCCATTCAATCTCATCCATCCATCTACTCCTCTATTCTATTCAATCCCAATCCACCCATCCATCCAGCCATCTATCCATCCATCCATCCATCCACCCACTCATCCATTCATCCACCTATCCATCCATCCATCCACCTATCCATCCATCCATCCACCTATCCATCCATCCAGCCATCTATCCATCCATCCATCCATCCATCCATCCATCCATCCATCCATCCACCCACCCATCCAAGTAATGAGACTCCTAAGCTTTGTGCTGGATGCTTGGGATTTAGAATTTAATAGGTCATGGCCTTTCTTCTCAAGAGTGCACAGTCTACTTAGGAAGACAGGAGGTATGTGCTCCAAAGTTCTGTCCAGTGCTGGCAATCTGGGAGTCTAAGGCCCATAGCCAGACTATGTAGGTGAGCTCTAGGTAGATGCTTGTGGTCTTTCTGAAAGGCTCATCTTCCTCCACCTGAAAACACAAGGAACGGGAGCAGTTCCTCCTCACCAGCTCAGTAGAGGCTCTGAAGTCCCTCTTGCTTGTGTTGATCTTGCTTAAGAGCAATGTGAGGGAAGGCCTGGGACTCTCAAGGAATATGGAGGCTACTGAAAACACCTGACTCCCTACACCTGTGAAAATCAGTAAAGCCTGAGAAAGGGTTTACCAGGAAATGGTTTTAAATTCTTCATTTAGATCTTTATCTCCACTATCAAAATTCTCTCTGCCCCTTTCTTCCTTTCACCTCCGTCTCTCCTATAGATCCTCTTTTGCTCTGCACACCATCTCACCCCTATTTCCTCTTCCTCATTTCTTTTCTCTTATTTCTTAACTCTTCCCATTAAGCAGTGGGACACAAAGAAATTCAAATTCTGGGCCAGCACTGTGGGTCCTTGGACAAATCATGACTGTCCTCAATCCAGTGTCCTTTCCCCAAACCATGTTCCCGGAGGACAAAGCCACATGGCACCCATACCTAACTTGCAAAAGCAGTTCTTTCTTTCTTTCTTTCTTTTTTTTTTTTGAGACTAGGTCTTGCTATTTTTGCCTGTGAAACCGCAGGCTCTCATTGCCCGGGGTACCACAGACTCAAGCCATCCCCAGCCTCAGCCTCCCAGGTAGCTGGGATTACAGGCATGCGCCACCACACCCAGCTATTTTTTTGGAACTAGGTCTTGCTACAGGCCCCAGGCGGGACTCGAACCACGATCCCTAGCCCCGGCCGCTTCATAGGCTGAAGCTTACAAGCACAAGCCACCGTGCCTGGCCAAAAGCAGTTCTTTCTCACCACACATCAATTTTCTCCCTTGCCCCCCACCACTCCTGCTCATATTTTTCCTCCTGCTTTTTCCTATTGAGATCACAGACAAGTGTTGATTCATGTAATTTTTTTGCTTTAATTCTCACCTACAAAATCAACACCTCTAAACAAAACCACGCTAAAGGCACAAGAGTTTCCAAATATTCCACGGCTTTGCTTCCTCAGTCCTTTTCCCAACTCCCTCCCCATCTTGGCTAGCTGGACAGGTGATAGAGAAAAATGGTGAAACACCAAGAACATAGGAAAGGAGTTTCAGAAGGGGAAGAAGCACGCTCCTCAGGAAGCCCCCTCCTGCTCACCGATGTGTCCTCTGAACATGAGGCAATGATGTTGTCGATGAAGGGATTCCACTTGATGTCCAGGACGTTGCCCTGATGACCACAAACCTTGGGGTAGTTGGGTTCAATCCTGCCAGTCTGCCGAGGAAGAAGAGAGGGAGAGAGAGAAAAGGGTGTTAGTTCAAAGGCCCCAGGGTAGCCCTGCAAGGAGAGTCTGTATTGCAGGCCTCTCCTCTGGACTAGAAGTCCAGAGTCTTATTTGTCTTTGAGCCTTTGCATCAGACTGGATCAAATTGCTCTGTAACTGCATCTTTGCCAAAACTGAAAGGTGGGGAATGGAATGGTTGCTGTATGGCTAGGTGGATGGGTGGATGGATGGATGACTAGATGGGTGGACAGATAAATGAATTGCTAGATAATAGCAAAGTTGGGGAGTGATGAGTCACTGCTGTTGCAGTGGTGCACACTTTTGCTTAAGTTAAGAAAAGCTGCCCCTGCAAGGGGGGAAAGACTTAAAGTTAGAGTGCTGTTGTACTCTTGAGGGGCAGAAGCCAGGGAAGGATTCACCTTGGAATATGTATATCCAGACACTGGGGTGCATGAACTCACTGAGGACCAGTCTCCCCACAGTTGTGGGGAGGTGTCACCATCAGTTTTAGATCAAGAGGAGCTGTTTTCCTGCCCAGACAGTCTCTCGGTTCACTTAGACACCATCATATAAGAGATTGAAAATCTCTGTTACAGATAGAAATGAAGGAAATTCAAGCCAGGCATGGTGGCTCGTGCCTGTAAGCTTCAGCCTATGAAGCGGCTGGGGCTAGGGATCGTGGTTCGAGTCCCACTTGGGGCAACACAGTGAGATCTAGTCCCAAAAAATAGCTGGGTGTGGTGGCATGCGCCTGTAATCCTAGCTACCTGGGAAGCTGAGGTTGGGGATTGCTTGAGTCCATGGTACCCCAGGCAATGTGAGCCTGTAGCTCCATGGGCAAAAATAGCAAGATCTAGTCTCAAAAAAAAAAAAAAATCAAGGAAATTAAAAAATACAATTAATAATTATAGCAAAGTCTGGCATGGTGGTGCACGCCTGTAATCCAAGCACTGGGAGGCAAGAGGCCAGGGATTGCTTGAGTTTGTGGGATCGGGACTACCCCAGGCAACATAGCGAGACCTAGTCTCAAAAAAAAATTCTAGTAAAAAGTTGCATAAAAGAGTTAATTTAAATCTTTGTAATAACTTATGTACACCATTTACACAGCTATGGTAATAAAAACCTGAACATTTATTTAAACAAAATATTATTTAAACAAATATTTGATGAATATTATTGAAACAAAAGTTTTGTTATAATTACTAGGAGGTAGTATATACTAGATGGAAGTAGGGGAAGTGAGTGTATAGAAAGGAGAAAGGTTCAAAACAAGCTAAAAAACAAACTGAAGTTCACAACTTGGTAAGGAGGAGTGAGTGAGAGAGGGAATGATCAGGGAAGGGAGAGCCCCAGGGATTATGAAGATGTGAAATAATTATCTATATAATAAAGTATCTATAAAAAAAGAAAAAGAAAGGAGAAAGGGATGAGGATGGGCCAGATCCTCATCTTCCATCACAGGAAGCCAGTATAAAAATGTCTAAGATTTAAAAAACCTAAAACAGGGCAGTAAAAATACATAATTAAGAAATATAAGGCTGCATGCAAATGAAATAGTTAAGGACAATGAAACGGCTTCTGTGCGGGAATAGGAAGTGAGGGAAAAGGAAGTGAGGGGTTAAGCAAAGGGGGTCAGACTAAGGCTATCGCCAATAGTTGCCAACAAATATTTAACAGCAGGTTATCCTAGAGGGAAAAGACCCTGATCTGCAGCATTGCCAGTGTCAGAGGTGTGACTGCTCCCCCCAGGGCTAATTTCAAACTTCCAAGGTGATGTCACCAAAAGTAGAGTTGGAAGAAACTCACAATGGCAAACCATAATGCAGTATTTCTAGCTATACTAGATGCAAATCACCTGAAGAACACAGCAAAATGTAGTACAATAACTAGACAATAAAGAGTCTTTAGTGTTTAGTACCTCTGTTTTTCATATGATTCGTTTCATTGAAAGTTTGTGTCACTTAAGTTTTAATAATGGTCATCTCTAACAACTGATTTGCATTAGAACAATGGGTTCTCAGGGGTGAGCAGTTCAACCCCACCACCACCTCATAGTACTATGTGCCTCCTAGAGTTATCAGCCTTCATGATCCCCACACAGTGACTACTGTGTTGAAAGAACAAATAAAATGCAAGCACCAGGTGTTCTAAAGTAAGCTTGTTCCGAAATTTAAAATAACGTGAACACTCATATCCCAGGCCCCCGCAAATGCTTGTTTTCTGTTCCCATTTCACTATGGGGGTGTGAGTCGAGACCAAGCTCAGATCTGGTTCTTAACTGGCACCCAGTCCTGCCTCTCACACATGTGCTCATGCTTACACCAACGCTGATGCCTATTATTCATATAGCAGCACATTAATATTATATGAACAATATTAAGTTTATGTAAACGTATTAAATCAACTGTAATCCTCACAACCACTTCATCTTACAGATAAGAAAATAGGTTTAGGCTGGGCACGGTGGCTCATGCCTGTAAGCTTCAGTCTATGAAGCGGCTGGGGCTAGGGATCGCAGTTCGAGTCCTGCCTGGGGCCCGTAGCAAGACCTAGTTCCAAAAGAAATGGCTGGGCATGGTGGCGCGCGCCTGTAATCCCAGCTCCGCAGGAAGCTGAGGCTGGGGATTGCCTGAGTCTGTGGTACCCTGGGCAACGAGAGCCTGCTGTTCCACAGGCAAAAATAGCGAGACCTAGTCTCAAAAGAAAAAAAAAGAAAATAGGTTTAGAGAGCTTCCAAGGAGGGAGTCAGGATTTTACATTTCCTCATTTTGGAATGAGATGAGACTGAGGTGGCCAGCTCACAGTCTGCCCCAATGCCAGGTTTCTCAGGGGTCCCTGGATCTAAACTGCCATCTGCTCCTGAGCCTCAAAGAACTTCAGCCTCCACAGTGAAGCAGAGAGCTTGCTGCATGGGGAGGAGCGGTGAGGGCTGTTATTTCGAGCCTAGACTCCTAGAATCACTAGGGAAACCTTCAGGCTCTCGGTGCAGCCTAATTTAGGGAGTCTCAAAAGACAAATCCAGCCTTCTCCCTGGAACAAGCTTTCAACCTCAAAGGTTGGATTGCGCTGCTGCAACCCCCATCTTCCATCTTCTCAAGGAGGATCCAGTGCTGGGGGTCAGGGTGTCTCTCAGACAGACCCTATCTACTGAAAGACAGAGCAGAAGGGGCTGGGACATGGGCATCTGTACAGGGTGTGAGGGAGCAGGAAGAGGGACAAGCTTGCCACAGGCCCACTTGACAAGGTCTGACAAAGACCTGTTTTTAACTGATAATTCCACTTGGGTATTTATCCTGGGACATCAACAGAGAAGAACACCAAGACGTTCACTGCTATGCTATTTATAAGAGGGAACAATACAATAAATGCCCAACAATGTAGCTTTGCCAAAGTGGATTTGTACAGGACATAATAATGGAATATTATGAGGTCATTTAAAAAAGGATTTTCCAAGAATATTTAATGACTTGGAAGTTGTTTAAGATCTACTGTTTATAATAAAAGCCATCTATGACAAACCTAGAGCAAACATCATCCTAAATGGGAAAAAAAAATTAAAACTATTTCAATTAAGATCTGGGACCAGGCAGGATGCCCACTCTCTCCATTACTCTTTAACATTGTACTGGAAGTTCTAGTGAGGACAATAAGGCAAGAGAAAGACATCAAAGGGATACAAATAAGGAAAGAAGAACTGAAGTTATCACTGTATGCTGATGACATGATTCTCTATATAGAGAACCCCAAAAATCCACAGAAAAACTACTTGAAACAATAGACCAGTTCAGCAAGGTAGCTGGTTACAAAATCAACACACAAAAGTCAGTAGCTTTCCTATATGCAAAAACCCAAGCAGATGAAGAGGAAATTTAAAAAACCATCCCATTTACCATCGCACCAAAACCAAATAAATAAATAAATAATTACCTGGGAATAAACCTAACAAAACATCTGAAAGACCTATACAAAGAAAACTTTAAAACACTGCTAAAGGAGATAGAAGAAGACGTAAGGAAATGGAAAGACATTCCCTTCTCATGGATTGGAAGAATTAGCATCACCAAAATGGCCATTCCTCCAGAAGCAATATACAGATTCAGCACATCTCTATAAAAATTCCAATGGCATTCTGTAAAGAGATAGAACAAAAATTACTGAAATTCATATGAAATAACAAAAGATCTTGAATATGAAAAAACAAATCCTGGCCAGAAAAAGAGAAAATGGAGACCTAACTATTCCAGACTTCATGTTATACTCCAAAGCCATAATATAATAAAAACAGCTTGATACTGGTACAACAACAGACAATGACCAATGGAACAGAATTGAGTGCCCTGAAATAAAACCACACATATATGGTCAGCTAATCTTTGACAAAGGAGTGAAAAACCTACAACAAAGACAGCCTCTTCAATAAATGGTGCTGGGAAAACTGGACCAAGACATGCAAAAAAATGAACCAAGACAACTCCCTTACACCATGTACAAAAATCAACTGAAAATGGATAAAAGACTTAGAGGTCAGACTGGAAACAATAAAATACATTGAGGAAAACCTAGGCAAAACCCGCCATGAATTACAATTCAGGAATCCCTTTCTGGACACCTCTACACATGGCCAAGAAATGAAGGAAAACATAAACAGATGGGACTACATCAAACTAAAAAGCTTCTGTATAGCAAAAGAGACAACGGAAAAAGCAAAAAGAAGCCCAACCGAATGGGAAAAAATTTTTGCCCTCCACAAGAGTATAAGGCATTAATAATGAAGATCCACAAGGAACTCACACAAGTAAACAAAAACGAAACAAGAAGCCCAATCAAAAAATGGGGAGAAGAACGAAAAAGACACTTCTCCAAAGAGGAAATACGAATGGCCAACAGGCACATGAAAAATTGCTCAATGTCACTAGCAATCAGGGAAATGCAAATCAAAACCACAATGAGATACCACCTTACACCAGTAAGGATGGCCCACATCCAAAGAATAGGCAACAACAAGTGCTGGCGTGGATGTGGAGAGAAAGGAACACTCTTACACTGCTGGTGGGAATGTAAACTGGTCCAACCTCTATGGAAAGCTGTGTGGAGGACCCTCAAACTAATGAAAATGGAACTACCATTTGACCCAGCAATAGCTCTTCTGAGAATCTACTGAGAGATCTCAATGTGGGTATAAAAGGACATACGTGCTCGGATGTTTATCCGAACACTATAATTGCAAGAACATGGAAACAGCCCAAATGCCCCAAAACAGACGATTGTATGAAAAAGATGTGGTATATATCACAATGGAATGTTACTCACCAATTAAAAATGACAAATTTGATGAATTTATGATAACATGGATGTACCTAGAAGAAATCCTATTAGCAGAAACAAGTCAGAAACAAAAAGACAGAAACCAAATGGTTTCATTAATATATGGACAGCCAAATGAAAATACACTACTGGGGGGGGGACCAGATGGAGCGGCCAAGGAAGGGAAGTGGTGGGTGACTCCCAGGGTTTACAATGATGTGAAATATATATATATATATATAGCAAAACAAAACAAAATAAAAAATAGATCTACTGTTTAGTGAAGTAGTCAGAATCAGGTTATATCAATAATCGTAAGAAAATATATCAAAATGTTAATGGTGACAATCATTGACTAGTTAAATATAAATTCTTTCACAGCGTGTATTTAATCTATATATTAAAAAGACAGATGTATTATAACACATGCACACACGTACACATACACACACTCCATGGCTTTGATTCAAAAATATTCCTCACTGGTTTTGGTGAAACAGATCTTAAAGAAATGAGATGCAGGCTGATGTTTACCAGCTTTACATGTTCCAGAAGCTTCTGTGAAATGTATTTGCTGACACAGGTTTTTCCACTCCCTGTTACCACACAAATGATTTTAGGGAAAATACCATTCTTGTATAAAATTATGTATCTCATTGAATGTGGGTATGAGTGTGTGTGTGTGAGTGTGTGTGTGTGTGGGGGGGGTGCCAGGCCTTCCTCTGCAGAGGCTGGCAGTGTGGCTCACCCAGCAGTTAGCCCAGGAGGCAGAGGGTGCACCTGGCCTCAGTCCAGGCTTTATCTGAACCCAGTGAACTGAATGAGGATGAGATATTTTCAAAACAACCTGCATTGCAGCTTTAGCTCCTAGAATTTCCCATCGTTGCAAAGCTGAATTTTGTACACAGAAGCAAAATGTTTTCTTACCTGGGGTATCAGCTTAGTGAGGCAGAAAGAACAGACTGAGCACGAGGTAGAGTTTCTAGGATCAGTCTGGACCCACCTCACGGACTGAGTAACCTTGAACATGGCCCCTGGCCTCTCCGGGTGACCAGATCCTGACACCTCGCTAACAGCCTTGCTGCTTCTCTGAGACTGCCCACTTGGCTACATGGAGGGAGGGATGCCTGCAAGCTGAGTGCCTGCTCCCCACTCAGCTCTAATCCAGAAAGTCTGGGATAGCGACACCAGTGGCACCACGGAAAAGACAGTGACCATCCAACTAGGGTTCGTAAGGAGTGAGGCCTTGTGCTAAGCAAATTACACAGGCTTCCTATTCAATTTTTTTAGCAACCTTATAATTAAATCCTCATGGCATGTTCGTAACCATCCATTTCGTGGATGAGAAAATTGAGCCCTGGGTGTGCCTTGCCAAAGGTGACAGCTGGAAAGTGAGGTGCTGTCATTCACCATTAGCTCCGTCTGGCTCGAAGGCTCCCTGGCTGTGTGCCTCCTATTTCAGAATATGGGTGAGGCACCTAGGGGGGAAAACCATAAACCAGAAGTGGGACTTCAGGGTTTCTCCTGAAGGGGCTGGTTGGCAGTGCCACGGTAAAGCTCCTAAACTCTCTCTTGGGTCACTCACTTCCTTTTTTTCTTCCTTCTTCACTCACCTCCTTCTCACCAAGTTACACCCTTTATTGGTGAATCACGACCTCTGGGAAGGGGAGTCAAGCATAGTATTTTTTAAAGATCCCCTCGGAATTCCGGTGGAAAACAGCAAAGTCTGGGAACCACCACCTGGTACGCACACTCTAGGACAGGGCAGGGGCAGCCCAAGGCCACTGCAGTGGGGAGGAGCAGCAGGCTGGCAAGCAAGCTGAGACCATCATCACACGTTGAATCCAGACTCCTCTGAAGCAACACGGAGACAGCCAGTAGGAAGCTGCCAGTCAGGGTGATGTGCGATGGGGAGGACCCAGGGCAATGGGGGGAGGGCCACCCAGAAGGTGGGTGACCTAGTGATGGAATCCCAAAGTACTATGTGGGTGACGATTTGAATGAGCAGCCCCAAGTGTCGCTTCCCACACCATCCCATTAAGCAGACAGCTGCCTGCAGTCACCTTGCTCTCTCTCCTCTGGAGGAAGGAGAGAGAGAGAAACAAAGAGTCAGAAAACAGTCCTTCTCTAAAAACCCTGGGCAAACGTCAGGCCCCCTGTGTTCCAGGCCAGGGCCTGACAGAGGCCTTGTCCCCAGCTCACAGCCTCGGACACTGTGTCCAGCACACACGCATACACTCTATAATTAATACTGCCCAGGGAAGATGGGGTTCAACAAATAGGGAAAGTTGGCTCTGGTCCCCCTGCCTAGTAGTGACATCAAGAAGGAGTTTGTGCAGGTTCAGCGCTCTGGGTTCCACGGCGGCCTTCTCGGTAGGGGGAGAGGGGTGTCTCATGGTCCTAAACATTGTGCATGCCTCACCCAGAGAGGAAGCCCCCCTCTAGGGCATGCTCTAGATGCCCTATTTTCATGTCTCCCACATGCTTGCACATGCTGCCCCCCCCCCCACATACATGCACACGAGCGCTTCTTCCCATGGCCATTTCTGCCCAGACCTCCAACTGTGCCCTTTCCTGCTCTCCATCCCATTCAGACTTAGTGGTTTCATGCCCTGGTGATGAGACCTGGTAATGCTTACTTCACCCAGTAATCCAATAAACGAGAACCTTCTAAGGACACTAGGGGATTTGGGGGAGGGGTGGTGGCAGAGGGTCAGTTCATTGCTGCTTGCAGGTCATCTAGTTGCATGTAGATAGAAGCCTTTAACATAAAGCCTTTAACCTAAAGCTGTATTCTCCTGGGTTTCTCTCAGGCCATCTGTTAAGAGATTCTGGTGGAGGACTTTATTCATGCTAAGCTCACAGGAGTGCTCTGTGGGATTTCTGAAGTGGGTTCATGATCTGTCTCTGCCACTGTCTGTGTTCTTCAATTGTTTGCCAACCCACCTCACCAACTGCTGGTCAGGAGTTCGGTGCTGTTGCACCTGAACAGTCACTGCTCCGAAACAGAACTGGCTCCCTATTACTTAGACTTTAAAAGTCGAACTCCACATTCAGATATCAGAGCTGTGGTCACTGCAGTTTAATCCTGCTTGCTGCATTCCCACATCTCAGTCACGGGTGCCATACATGTGACTATACACCTCCACACCCCACCTCCTGTACTTCACACACGCGCTTGACCCCTGGTTCCTGGTTTGCCTGGGCAGGAAGCTGTGTGCATCATCAGGGCAGTGACCTGCACCAAGGCATCTCCAGCGCTTCATTCAGTGCCCAGTTCCTAGTCAGAACAATAGCTGGTTGATTGATTTCCCACCTCTGGGTTTTCATCATGCCATCCCCTCAATCTGGACCTCTTCGTCCCCCCTTGTGACCCCACTAAATACCCAGGGAATAGACAAATGCTCTCCCACATTCACAAGTGTGAAGGTAATTCTGGATCCTGCTCTTTTGACCTTGAGAAATTCTAGATGCAGGGCTGAGCTTCAGGAGCATATTCCATCCAAAGGGCAGAGTACGATAAGACTGGATGCTCTGAATTAGCACACTGTGGAGGGAAGTTCATGGTGAGTCTCTGAGAGCGTCCCAGTCTCATGATTTCCTGTTTGGATTCTCCCCTCCCTTCTTTATCTTTGTGTTTTTTAAGATTGAAAGTGTTTGCTGGATTTTCCAGCTAAGTTCCCTGGTGTCTGTGTGTGTGCCAGGAGATGGAGTAGGAAAGAAGCAGATTCCCCAGGAGGAGGGGAGTTTGAGGAATGCAGCCAGGAATTGGGTCAACCTGGTATTCCTTCCCCCAGGCTTTGGGAAGAAGAGCAGATGAAGGTCCTTTGTCCCTGGCCCAAGGCAGCACCCCAGAGGACAGAGGAGAGGGCCCCCTAGGTTGGGATGAAAGGTGTGAGAGGATGTGTGTGTGTTTTAGAAGGGGCTGCTGGGAACACAGAGGTCATGCTTGCTCCCATGGTTTCCTGATTACTGGCTCCTTTTCTTTATTTAAAAAAAAAACAACTCTGTGCTTAAACACAGAAAGATAAAAAAGCCCCAAATCTACCGTGCCAGACAATTCTGTATGGGGTGGAGTTTTTAAGGGGGCTTGCTGAAGTGGGGTATGTCTCACGGTTTACTGAGGAGATACACAAAGAGCTAGATGAATTCAGGGTGCGCTAGGCTTCACTGGGGGAAATGGTGGACCTGGGGTCTGAAAACCTTCCTAAGGACGTACGAAAGACCCAAAGGATTGACAGCACATGGCTGAGGAAGGCAGGAGGCAATGCTGAAGGAAAGAAAGACCAGCACCCGCAAGGATCTGGGTATATTTGGGAAAGTCAAATAAGTGGAGGGAGGAAAAGCCGCAGCTAAAGGCCCGTATCGTGGGTTCAGGAGTCTGCTGGCCTGATGGAGGAGGCTGGACTTAATCCCACAGGTGATAGAGAACCATGGATGATTCAATGCAGAGGAATAGATTGCAGAGGGACCGAGGACTGCAGAGATTCAGGCTATGCTTGGGAGGGACTTCCCAGCCCAATAGTAGAGTATTTTCTGGCAGTTGAGACCTTAAGTGTGATGAGTGGGAGACATCAGAGGGAAGTGAATTCTCCCAGTCACCCCACATCAGTGAGGGTCTCACAGTGGGGAAAGAATGTGGGCAAAAGGAAACGTAAAAGAAATGGCAAAAGAATCAGTGCACTGCATCTATGTAAATTGGTCAGTGCACTGCATCTATGTAAATTGTGGGAAAAGCCTTCAAATTTATAAAATATTCTAAATTGTTTTATAATGAGTAGGAAAGCATATTTATGGTTCAGGTAGGAGAGAGAGAGAGAGGAGAGAGAGAGAGAGAGAGAGGAGAGAGAGAGAGAGAGAGGAGAGAGAGAGAGAGAGAGAACACCATCTCCAGGCTTTATGGTTCAGGTAGGGGGGAGGAGAGAGAGACAGAGAGAGACAGAGAACAACACACCATCTCCAGGCTATCAAAACTATAACTGGCCTTTACTCCTCTGCCACAAAGCCAAGTCCTCCTAGAAACTGGGGAACACTGTGAACAAGGGGCTTGGACCATGCTGGAGTTCAGCCAGAGGATCAGTAGGATCTTCTTGGTCCCAAGTGGGACCAAGTTCCTCCCAGAGTTCAGTGCTTCTCCCCAGAGGTCCTACCAGGGGAGATGGTTCTACTAAAAACTCACCCCCAAGGTGAGCAGCCAAGGGGGCATGGGTGATCCTGAATTGGAATCTCACAAGGTCAAGAGCAATTCCCAGATCAGCCCTTTCAGTCCAGAGAGCTGGACATCAGCTCTAAAAGGATCAGCTCATCAGACTTGGGGCTGTTGACCAGAGTATAAAAATATCCCCTTCCATTCATTTGCCCCCAGGACAGGGGGAATGAAAAGGAGACCCTCCCTCCCAAAGCCCTTCCTGCAACCTCCCCACACAGGCCTCCTGCAGTGTGAAATGAGCCACATTCAGGGTTGGGATCTGTGCCAGACCTGCCTGGGGCTCCGGGGCATCACAAAGCCTCTGGCACAGAGGGAAGGCACTGGGCCGGTGGCAGGGCCCAGGTCGGTGGCAGGGCCCCAGGCAGTGCTGCTGCTCATCGGGCATAGAGTCCAGGACACATCTCTTCCTCTCAGGGTCTCAGCTGCTCCCTCTGGAGAGCAGAGACATTCTGGAGAAGCAGAGATAAGAAATAGGTGGTTCACTTGCCAGCCTCTGCAGGCATTGCTAAGGACCCAGGATGCCTCTCCAGATCCTGCAATCCTCCGTGATGGAGTAGGCCGATGAGATGAAGGCTGCATGCATGTGTGTGGGCTAAGGACCCTTAGAGCTCTGACAGCTGTTAATGGGAGCCCCTTGCTAAGCCTCTGAGACTCCGGGTACCTCTCCCCGTTCAGAGTGGATTCCCAGAGGCCTCTGATGAGTTAATCGCTATAAATGCTTTCACATCTGCCCCATCCTCCCCAGGCCCACCCTGCTGGGCAATCTGCCAACTGATCTGCTTGGTGAGCGTTTCTCCCTGAGCCAAGCACAAGATTTGGAATTCTATAATGATCACTTTCATTGTGCAGCTCCTCCAGAACCTTCCACGATTATGACCATTTGCAGACTATCTGGCAGTTGAGTACCTAAGCCCTCTAGCCAATTTGGAAGAGACTCTCTCCTTTGTGGGCTGTGCCAATGGGATGTAGCACCTCTCTCACCCACCATCATGGAGGCTGCAGCAAGGCTCCTCCTCCTACCCAGGGTCCTCTGCTGGTCAGGGAGGTCACATGACTAGGCGTGGCCAATGAGAGCTTCCCACAAGGATGGTCAAGGACTGGCGCTCAGGAGCTGTTTAGGTGCTTTGCCATATTCCAAGTCTGGTTTCCCTCCACTCCCAAACACACTTGAATCTGTGAGGGCTCCCCCAAGTCCCTGTCTGCTTAAGAGAGTCAGGGTGAATTCCGTTGTCAGCAACCAAGACTACTGATTGAGACTGCTCTTGTTCCTTACTCACAGCTTACCTGCTGATAGGCCCTGCCCTTGTCCCCATTCCCCCCTCCTTGTTGGAGTCAAGCTTCTCAGATAGTCAAGAAACAGACTCAATTTTTAATAATGTCTCAGGTCCTAATAAAATACTGAAATCTCCCCAAATTCCGATATTTTGGTACATACCTTTTCAGACTCCTCACATCTGGAAGAAACAAAGAGTTTCTTTGCCAGCTTAAGCATGTCCCAACCCTTGGATGGGAAATACAGTCTCCAAATCAGGGTGCTCACCCCTGGGGCACACAGCAGCCTCACACCGCTCCCCACTCTCCTCTTGATGCCATCCTCAGGACTGTTTCACTAGAGCTCCACAAGTCTGAACCTTACCCTTAGGAGTTACCGACTCCTGCTCCTGCGCAGACATCTAGTCTGACTCCTCCACATCTTTCTCTCAACTTTCTAGACCTTTCTCCCCACACCCCACCATTTGTGGTAATGCCACAAATGTCAGAAAATGTCTTTTTCTGAGGACCTCCCCAATGCCAGACTTGAAACCAGGTGTTATTTCAATTCTTTATCACAGTAACTTTATGAAGTGCATATCAGAGCATTCATTTCACAGACAAGGAAACAGAAGCTCAGTGAGATTAATGAGCACAGTGACAAAACCAAGACTCAAGCCTCAGTCTGGCTTCCAAACTAGAATTGAAGTTACATTTAGGGGTGGTCTTATTATCCTCTGTAACCCTGTGCCTGACAGATGGTAAGCATGCAATAAACTTTTGTTGACTTAATTATGCCATAAACTGTAGATCTAAACAGGGTCCTCTGTACAGTTGTATAGATTGTACACTGCAGAGCTTGAGGGGCTTACCTCTCATTCTTTGATGTTCTGGGTCTAACCATGATGCTCTCTTGTTTCTCAGTTTTGCACTGCCTTGTACTGTTGGCTTTATTTCATGGGTGATGGCTGCCTTCCCCAAGAGATTACCAGCACCTTCACCTTAAATAAGATAATCATGGAGCACTCCCAGCAGACTGTGGGGTACAAGTGAAACCTAAGAAGCCTAAGACAAGCTGTCCCAACACAATGTCAGTCCATAATGAGTTTCACATGACCCTCCTATGCACACGATGCCAGTTTTATAGATGCTGTTGTTGTCCAGGGTGGGAGAGGCTCACAGGGCACCATTCAGAGTAGCCAGGTGACTCCTCTGTCTGGTCTCTGGAATTATGGACAAAGAAAACCCACACCCACAAAAAGCATGTGACTCAGCAGGGGCCCAATGCCGAACATCTAGCCTAGACATCACTCAGTTTCAGGCCGGGGCTGCCACAGCACCCACAGAAGTTGTGCGGTCAGTGGACGATGAGCTCTGGTTCAGAACCTCAACCTCGTCCCTCCAGGGACATCAAAGAGGCTACCTCCCACCACTCCTGCAGAGGTAAGAGCTAATTAATAAGCACTCCCTTTATGTGGAAAATGAGCAGCTTATTCCCCAGTGTCCCTGTTAAATCTGCTGAGGCTGGGTGATCCCAGGGCCCGGGCTGGTGGGTGAGGGACACACTGCCTTCCAAATGCCTGGGAACTGGGCCTGGTCTTGGCTCCGCTCGCACCCCCAGTGACTGAGCAAGTCCTGCCTCCCTGAGCTTCGGTTTCCTCATGTGACAATGGATGTATACACTTTGGCACAATTCCTGGCACCCTAGAAGCACCCAATAAATACCAGTTTTTGTTATCTCTGAGGATACGGTCCCTGCTCTGCATGCCCGCCTCTGCTTGGTGCCCCACGGCTCCAGCCCCCACAGTGAGCTCTCTGAAGGCAGGCATGTGTCTCACCCAGGTTTGCACTCCCACCCGGCACAGCCCCTGTGCTGGGGCTCAGAAGAATCCATGCACGGGACACAGACAGGGTCTTCTCAGATGACCCTCCACTCATCTGCCCAGGATCATCAGCTGACCCTCCACTCATCTGCTCGCTACACCAGACAAGGACCCTCCCTGGATCTGGCATCGGCTCCAGGGATGAAACCCCCTTGAATGTCAGCTCCAGCACCATCACTGTGGTTACTGCTGGGTTCCCAACATCCAGCATGGCGCCAGGCTCTTGGCAGATAGTCGGCTAGTATTTATTAATGAACACATGAGTGAGAAGCTGGTGACATTTCCAGGAAGGACAAATGCTTCCTCACCATCCAGGGCAGGGGCTGGCTCCTCCTGTCCAGTCAGGGGGCATCGGGGAGCATAGCCCTGGCATGCTAGCCACCTGGCCCCTCACCAGATCCAATATCTTCCCAGTGACCTGAGGCTGCTCCAGTTCTCTCATAATAACTGGGACCAGAGGTCAAGCTCCAATCGGGGACACAGCTACGAGACTGGGGGTTGGTGCCTATTTATTGGGAGCTGCACATGGATGTGACGTATGTGGCTTCTCCAAGCTGTAGACCCCTCGGTCTGCCACCTTCTTGGGGCTTTGTGTGAAAGAAAGGCAATCAGGATTCAACGGTCCCTCCAGATTGGATGGGGAGGGACTCTAGCCCACAGGCAGTGGGATGAGCTAGCCACCAGCAGCGTGCAGGCCAAGTAACTTTGCTGGAATGTCAAGTACACATTAGATGTTCGGGGATATGACACTGATATGCAAAGTGGGGCCTCTTGCTAACGACAGAAGGCCTAAGACGGGCCATCCTAGGTCCCAGGAGGCAGCGGATTCTCACTAAGACCTGATCTCTGACTTGGAAAGGGAAGGAGCCCAGTCCTGTTGAGTTTCACTTGTTCCCACAGTTGGGGAAAACTTGTAAGTATTTGACGTAGGGGATGGGGTTTAGTTTTTTTTGTTTGTTTGTTTTTTGAGACTAGGTCTCACTATTTTTGCCCGTGGAACTGCAGGCTCACGTTGCCCGGGGTACCACGGACTCAAGCAATCCCCAGCCTGAGCTTCCCAGGTAGCTGGGATTACAGGCATGCGCCACCACACCCAGCTATTTTTTGGGGACTAGGTCTTGCTATGTACCCCCGGTGGGACTCGAACCATGATTACTACCTCAGCCGCTTCATAGGTTGAAGCTTACAGGCATGAGCCACGGTGCCTGGTCCGAGGATTAGTTCTTAATAAAGCAGTAGACAGAGCCTAGGTATATTAGTTGTGGGTGCAGGCAGGAGGAGAGGTAGTCAGGATTGGGAGGCCCAGGCAGAAGGTGTCTGGGTCACCTTTGACCCAGCAGGGCTGTATAAGCATTAAGGGGGATATGGGATATGGGGTCTCATGATATGGTGGCTCAGTCATGTTAGCTACCCCCACAGACTCCTCCCCACACTCTAAGCTCATTAGATCCTAATAAACATGAATTCAACCTGAGCTGATCAGATTCCCTCATCCTACCCCTATCCCCACATACACACAGCTAACTAGACCATGATGAAGATATATAATTAGAGCTGAACCAATCAGATTCCCTGACTACCCTATTTCAAATTGTAACTACCCACTACCTTCTGGTTCCTTCTTTTCACTCATTTATTTCTCTATCTAGCATTAATTACCTCCAATTATACTCTAAGATTATTTAGTATCTGTCTCCTCTCCCCTCACCTCTCCCCCAATAGAGTATGGAACTCACAAAGGCCAGGATTTTGTGGTTTGTTCTCTGCAGGATCCCCAGGATTTCTAATGGTGTCCAGCTCATTGTCTACGCTCTGTAAAAATCTGCTGAGTGAATGAATTCTTTCAGACTTCAAGTAATCATTACCATTTATGGAGTACCTACTACGTGTCAGTTTTCCAAACATTTTAATGCACATTAACTCGTCATCTCCACTTTACAAATGACTTGTCTAAGGTCGCACAGGAAGAAGCAGAATTCAAAGCTGTCTGCAGGGTTGAATGTGTGCATTATTTTTTAATGACTTTGGCTTTACAATTTATAAACATCTTACTTGATGCTCACTATTCCCCTGGGGGATTCAGTAATTTTAGAGATGAGATCATTGAGGTTTCAGAAAGGTTCAGTGACTGAAGGTCATACAGCGAAGAAAGTGGCAGAGTTGAAACTAGAACCTGACATTGTACACTTTGCTCCCAAGTCTTTCTTCCTTCCAGACACCAAGACATCCCTCCTATGACTAGAAGATAATCATTTCTGCCCTCAGAAGCTCACACTTGGTCTGAGGAAGGGACAGATCTACTGACCCCAGCAGATTCTGAACTGCCTGTGGAAGGGGAATTAACATGAGCTTATTTTCCCTTAATTACTACGAAATTCTCAAGAAAGACAGACAGCAAAGTAGAAAACAAACACTCAAAGGGGAACTCCAGAGCACATGGAAGGGGGTTGTAAACACCCCAATTCATGCTGGATAAGAAGTACTTTTGCCATCATGATGCCTTCTTCAGATTACCTTCTGCTCTATTTCCCAATTAAAGTATGGCTGGTGGAGCTGAAAACAATACTGTGCCTCCAGCCTGTGTACTGACCAGTACACAAAGGGAGGGGAAAGGTTCTCTTCTTTCTTGATGCTAAGATTTTGCTGCTTTATATAAGGACTCCAGACGCGCCAGTTGATTCATATTCAAAATTTCACCGTTAGGGATTCATTTTTGTGTGTCCTATACCTTGCTGCTCTTCACACAGATATGACTACGTAGGGCACAATGGCTGAGGATGTTGTGGTCACTGAACACTTTTCTAAATGAGTTTTGGGAAGGAATTTCCTTAAAATAGATTTGAGTTGGGGGAGGAGGCCATGGGAAAACTGCTAGAAAGAGTGGAGAGAGGAAGATAAAGAAGAATGAGATGGCCATGTCAGTACAAACACTGAAGCTCAGACCTTGCCTGAGAAGGTCACTGGACATCACTGAGGTTGGTGCTCTTCACACTGTATCCTACAGAGGAGCCTCTCTGGCAGCCACAGCCACAGCCCATGCCCTCCCCTCTCCCCACCATCAATGTGAGGGGGCAAGAACCTTGCTTGAGGTCACCCAGTGAGTGTGCAATGGCCACATTCAGAGTCACATCCAGGGCAGAGCCCAACTCCCTCCCTGTTGACTCTGGACACCCTGTTCACAGGATGGGCACACTGAGAAGACACAACTCTGCAAAAGAACTTTGCTGGCTTCACTCCCACGTCACGGAGTTCTGCTAAACTCATTGGCTTTCCTGGGACATTTTACTGGGGATGCCCCCACGCCTTCTCCTGAAGCCCCCAGAAGGGAGTTTGACTCTAGTGGGTTGCATCGCGCTTGCAAAGTCAGGCCTGGAGGACCGGCAGTGGCCAAGCCCGGGAGGCTGCACTACTCACGTTTCTCCAGCAGAGGGCGGTGGTTGCGCTGATCTCAGCTAGCTCAAGGACTCGAGTGTTGGAGGGGGAAGCTTAGCTGGCAAACTCCCGCCCTGACTTGGACACTCCCAGTCAACCTAGATCACTACTTTGTTCAATTTACTAGAAAATTACTTTCATTGTGATGAAAGCCCACCAATTATAACTCTCCCCGCAACCTTCTCATTCTGCATTCTGGGTCACAGAAAAAGTTAACCACTTTTTGTTTTGTCATCTCTTGGAGTTGGCGTTCCATTTCCAGTTGGCCACCCACAGTGCTGTGTGACTTTGAGCAAGACACTTCTCCTGCTCTGGTTTTTTTTCCCCACCTATAAGACAATGGGGATGGGCCTTGATACAGTCTAAGGTTACTTTCAATCTTGACATCCTGATGACAGCACAAATATGTCCTCTTTACATTACTGTTGAAGGGCAACTGAAGAGGGAGACAATGCACCCCATTTGACTTAGGTGTCCATAACTCACAGTGGCTCCCAGTCACTTCTCTACCACCCAGTCACCTCTCTTCAAGCTACAGCCTATTTGTAGCCTTTTTCCCTTGTGGTTTAGGTTCTCTTGTATGCATGCTGAGCCCCACCTCCTTCTGAGTTCATCTTGAACCCAGGCCACCTGACACCTCCCACTAAGCTCATCTGATCCAACTGCCCAGCAGGAGCTGCACACAGATCAATGAGCTTACAGTCTGGCTCTACCTATCATCCCATGAAGCCTGCAACTTGATTGTGAAGTGGAAGGACTCCTGCTTCACAGAAGGGAGGTCCCCACCTTGAAACCTGGAGGTACTTTGGTTCACCTCATTCTCTTCCCACCTTCTTCTCCTGTCTTGGTTCAGACCAGGAGTCTTCCTGGTTCTGCTCATATCTCTTTTCCCTTCCAAAACCAGGCCAGTGCATCATTTGTGGTTTCTTTTGAGAGTCAGATGAACTCACTGACCTTAGATATTTTTGTTTAATTTCTAAAGTTAAACATAGTCAGACAACAACTTGAAAAAATGTCTCCAAATTATACACACACTGCCACCACCACCACTACTGCTCCAAATTACCCAGTTGTCCTGGGTAATTTGGGATAATCACTGCTATATTTAGTCCAAGTCCTCCCTAGGCTATGCTCAGTGAGCAAATGGATTAGGGTTCTTTTACCCCTCCCTATTCACTATCTTTGTGGATCCCTCTCCCTACCCTGGTCTCCAAGGTTTCTAAGAAAGTTGAGCATAGTTAAAATTTTGCAAGCTGACACACAGCCCCTGCCCTGTCCCAATGCCCCTCAGGACACTTTTTGTCCCTGTAAAGCACCTTAAACTCAGGATGTGGTAGAAGGGAGCATCCAAGATGGCCCATTGCAGTCGCCACCTCTGTATACACTCTAAAACTCTGTATAGTCCCCTGTATCCTATGGCAGGGTTGGTCTGTAATACTAACAGAATGTGGCAAGAGCTAAAAAAGTTTGTGGATGCTCTTCATACTTTCTTCCTCTCTTGGATGTCCACTGACGGGGGAGGAAGAGGTGGATGCTGTGAGAGAGGACACTTCATCTGTGGAATGTCCCAGGTGGCGTCTGTACACAGGCATGTGAGAGGGCGTTGAAGCACAAGGTCTGGGTCAAGTCGACAGATGACTGCAGCCCCCACTGCTGGCTTAACCACAGTAGTCCTGATCAGAGCCACTCAGGGGAGACCCAGTTTATACCAGTGACACAAGAAGGTCCTGAACAAGTATCCTTCCACAGACACACTGAATCTACAATGATATATGGAACAACTACCTCAGCAAAAAAAAAAAAAAAAAAAAAAAAATCTAATAACTAGCTGAGCAACCTCTATATGCTGACAAATGAGAAAAACTCACATCAAAGCAATAGGAGAGGCTGAAACACAATGCCAGCACAAATCCCAGAACTATCCAGTTCCGCCCTAATGTCATGCAACAGTTCGAAACTACTATTTTGTTTATTGTGAGGAAGGCAAGATAGTCATTCCCATCTTAGATTTTGATGTGGGAAACTGAGGCACAGAACAATTAGGCTATGTGGGTGAGACATTCACTGACATGTGGGTCCACAGCCAACAAGCAGGGGACTGGGGCATGAACTTTCTTGAGTCCCCACAATGGGCTCCCATCCGTGGCACGTAAGAGTTTCTCTACTTACTTAAAAAAAAAAAAAAAAAGCAAAACAAAAAAAAATGTGACAGTAAGTTGGGAAATAGATGAAGAATAGAACTGATCATATCCTCAGTACTAGCTCCATTTCACACCTAGTTGGAATGAGTTTTGGTATTCCCCTGTGCCATTAAACATTCCTGGAGTCACCATTTTTAATGGCTGTGTCATATTTCACAGAATGGTTGTACCAACACATATTATCCATTCCCCAAATTTTAGAACCCTAGGAGATTTATAATTTATAATCCAGTGTTTTATTTTAATTTCATTTTAAAAATAATTTACAATACTTTAAAGAAGCTATGTGAATATTTGCATACATTAATGATTTTCTTATAAAACCCAAGACATATATTTTATTATAGTAAGATTCTTATTAAAGAAAATATTGGATTAATAGGCTTGCAATTAAAAATGTTTTTGTTATGAATTTTTAAATGCCCTTCAAAAAGGTTGCACTAATTTGTCTGTTCATCAGCAACTCACGAGGATGACCATTTCCCCACACCCCTGACAATACAGGATATTATATTTTTAATTTGCTTATTTTTAGATGAAAAATTAGATCTTGTTTCATTTGCAAGTCTCTGATGCCTAGTAAGGTTGATTATGTCTTCATGTGCTTATTGGACATTTGCATTTCTTTGCTTACGAATTACCTCATTACATGAGGTTCTCAAATTTTGTCTAATGGGATGCTTATCTTTTTCTTAATGATCTATAAGAGCTCTTTGTCGATTATATGTATTAACTATATTAATTTCTCATCACATTTATTATGCCTTTTCGTTTTTGATCCATACACAAAAACTAATGATTCTAAAAATTTCCATCTCACCTTCTTGGTCCTATCCAGTTCTCTGCTAGTTGGTTACCTACATATAATTTTTTATTAACATAATAAAATGGCCAGAGATTTCTTTGTTGAGCCCCAACGCCATCCCTGAAATATCAGTAAGTTCAGATTTATTTCTGAAGTCTAGGGTATAAACTCATAGCTAGATTAGAGAGTCTTGCTCATTGCTCTTAAAGAAAGTGGGGTCACTCAATGACACCCCATAAATCAGGGGCAGTCATGGGAAGGGAGTCATCTCCTTATCTCTCCCAGCCCCAGTTCACTCCTGTGTCAATGGAGAGCATTGCAGCTTCTTTCAGCGAATACATCTCATCCACTGAGTCAGAAAATCGACTACACTGTTCACAGCCTGGCCAGTCTGCCCTGGCCAGAGAGGCCATGTTGTGGTCCTTATTTAGAGCCTCTCCATTTGTAGGTAGGTAAAGGTGCTGGATCCCTAGGTGGGTCCTGAGAGACAAAGGTCCTAAGCTCGACTTTACACCTACCCAGCACAGAATTCACAGTTCGAGTGTAATAAGGCGATCTGTTGCTCAAGGTCAAGTTCTATCTCAGGCTTTCTGGAGGATATATTTGCTTGCGTGCGCGCGTGCATATGTGTGTGTGTGTGTGTGTGTGTGTGTGTGTGTGTGTGTGTGTAAGCTTAAAACCTTCCAGTGATTTCCCCTGCACCCAGATGAAAATTCCAACTCCTTAGTGTGATCCCCAGGGTCCTGGATAATGCAGCTTTAGTCTAACTCTGCAGCTGCTGCTTACCCACCATGTTCCGCCTATACTTACCATCTTTCCTGCCTTGTTCCCTCTTGCTAAGACACCCTCCCTAGGGTCTTTGCACAACTGAATCCTTCACACTTTAGTTTCCAGAGAGGTCTTTCTTGATCATCCCTTCCAACATATCTGACCAAGTGTCTAGCACTTGACCAAGTTCTCTCTGAGACACTCATTCCTGTCTAAAATCTTAATGACTGACTTGTTTCTCTTTGTTATTTGTGTCCTAGACAGCCCACATAACTGCTGAGAATGGTGATCTTGTCTGTATACTTTATCTGCTTTGTTAGTATGATGAAAAAGACCTCTGATCTCCTGTGACTCCCTTTGCCATTCTTCCCCCTCCCCACAGCCATGCCTGCAGATCATTAAGTGGGGACACTCAAGGGGGCAGATGACCCAGGACATCCATGGACTGAGGCTCTTTGTGAGCCAGGCACTGCTGCCCTCTTGACCTGCATTTCTTTTGGTTCTGTCATTCTTCAGCAATGTGAATGACTCTGGACAAGTTACTTACATTTTCTGTGCCATAGTTTCTCATCTATAAAGTGGAAATAGCCCCAGTTTCATAGGTTTGCTGTAGCCTTCAGTAAGTCAAGGCACAGACATAGACCCATTCCCTCTATGTGCTTGACAGATGGGAGTGGTGATTGTTCTCATAACAATCATGCCAGCTAGGATTTATGACTTCCAGTCTATAAATAAGAAACCAAGGCTGAAAGGTCTAATAGCTCAGCTGAGAAATAGCTGAGTCAGGATGCTTAGCCTGAAAACCCATGACTTCATGGTCACATATTCTAATTCTTTTTACAGAGATGGAGCTAACTGTTCAGAACTCTCTCTCCATTTCCAACAACTCCCCCCACCCCTACAGACACAGAACCATCTCTTTCTGCATTTTTGCAGCATGAGGCAACACCATATCCCCCCAGTCTTACTATCTAGCAGATGGGCAAACTGAGGCTGAGAAGGGGGATGTAGATGAGCAGAGAAACTCAATGCAAATCTGGTTTCTTGACCCTAAGTGCACCAGATATTGCTCCCAAGCAGGCCTCTTCTCCATGTGGGGAACAGCTGTGGGTGGCAGGGGTGGGATTTGTTGGAAAAGTCATCTTGTCCAGGGTGCTTTACCTATTACACCTCCCCTTCAGGATTATATGGCCAAAGCTCTATAGCCTGGCAGACTTGGGGCTTTGGCCAAGACTTGTCACCACCCCAGGCCTCAAAGAGTTCTTTTTTTCAGAAAGATCCTAGTACAGTGTATGCTGGTTGCTGAAAATAGGATGAGAGCACATCACCTTTGGCCCAAGGGGCTTATCGACTAGTAGCTAGAACAGGTGTGAAAGCAGATGGAGACTCCCATGTGGTAGGAATGGGTGTGAGCAGAACCTGTGAACAGAGGCAGACCAGAGGGGAGGGGAGGTGTGGAGGCTCTCAGAGCCTCTCCTGATGTGTGGCCCTGACTTCATTGCAGAGGGGAGAGGGAGGTGTTCATGTGAATGAGGAGGGAGAAGGGCACGGAGGCAGCAAAGACCAGGACTAAGTTGGGGTGGGGAATGGGGAAAGTCCCAAAGAAGGGGTGAACTTAATTTGGAAAGAAAGGGGAAGCCCTTAGGAACTTTCAGAGTAGGAGAGGGTCCTGGGAGAGAGAGGGGAGATTTGGGAGGGGTGAGGCTGGAAAGAGGGACATCCATTTGCCAAGACCTTCCTCTGTAGGTGCAGGTTGGCACTTCCATGATGAACGTGACTCTTCTCCCCATGCCAAGGAGGAGGGGGTTACAACTTGTGCAAGGTCATGTAGCTAGTATCTATCTGGCAGCACCAAGATTTGACTCTAAATGTGCCTGACTGTAAATGGGGCACTTTTTTATTTTTTACTAAAGGAATTGCAATGATATAAATAAAAGATGAAAATGCAAAGGCCTCCTGTCCACCATGAGGTTGAGAGAGGGACAAAGCTCTCTCTCGGTTCCTTCCTTACCCTCCTCCTTACCCAAACCCCCACCCCACATATCCCAACTTGCTGCCACCCCAACTGTTCAGGAAAAGCTCATTCAACAAGGGGAGGGAAGCACCTTTTAGACAACTTCCCTTTCTTTGTCTGGGGTTCTATTAGGCAGGGCAGAGGTAGGAGACAGAGAGAGAAGAAAGGAAATTCCCACCAGCTGTCCCACCAAGGGAGTCTCTTGGAAATGCAATCACCCCCTCCCTGGGTCCTGCAGAAGTTCAGAGCACTAGGCAGTGGGCGGAAGCTATCATCTTTTACTTCTTTTTACCTGAGCATCAGTCCACCTATCTCATGTCCTAAAATCTGGGTTCCCCTTGACTACCGATGCCCAAACAACACCTTGGGCAGAGCACTGAGCCAACCGGGGCCTCACTTTTTAGCATTTGTACATCTAAGCATCATCTGATGATTCAGCATGGGCCAAGTCCTGTGCCAACTACACATGTCCTCAAGGAATTCTCTGTCTAAAGTCCCTTCCCCACCTTACACTAACAGGACACCCAGCATTGCAAATAAGCTATTAAGGGTAAAGGCTAGGTAGTAGTCACTAAAAATCTAAACACTGAAGTATATTTTAAAAGTTTCATAATGAAATGTTGGGAGGGAGGATTTTTCTTACTCCAAAGTATTCAATGAAAAATTACCTAACTTGGGCCAGGCATGGTGGCACATGCCTGTAAACAGCAGCCTAGGAAGTCGCGGCCGGGTCAAGGATCATGGTTCAAGTCCCGCCAGGGCCACGTAGTGAGACCTAGTCCCAAAAAAATATAGCTGGGCATGGTGGCACGCGCCTGTAATCCCAGATACCTGGGAAGCTGAGGCTGGGGATTGCTGGAGTCTGTGGTACACTGGGCAACAAGAACCTGCAGTTCCACAGGCAAAAGTAGCAAGACCTAGTCCCAAAAAAAAGAAAAATTACCTAAGTTATTGCATAAAATTAAGACTCAGGCACCACTATTATTTGACACTTTCCTAGAGGTACTAACCAACGCAACAAGCAAAGAATAAGGTACCTGAGGTATAAAAATTATCAAGAGGCAAAAGTATTGCTACTGACAATGACAAGATAGCATTCCTATAAAATGGAAGAGAAACCACTGAAAACTATTACAAGCAACTAGTAAATTTAGTAACCTGGCAGAATAAAAGATTATTATCAGAAACCAATAGTTTTCACACAGTCACCAACTAACAATATAGTGGAAACAAGATTCTATATACTAAAGCAACAACAATAAAAAGATACATACATACAATAAGACATGTATAAGAGCTATGTAGGAAAAAATTGTGATTTTTAGCATCACAAAGGATTTAAAAAGACTAGAACAAGTCAGTTATGTTGCCCAATAAGTTGCCCAGTCCAACTTATTCAATGAATTTAACATAAACCCCCACCATTACAGAGGACTTTTTGTATCTCTAGAAAGACTCTAAAATTAAATAATAAAATAAACAAGAAGAACCAGTTATGTTTCAGAAAAAACAATAAAGAGTGAAAACTAACCCTACTAATAAACTATAGTAAAAAGTCTTAGTAGCACAGCATTTTGTGTGTGTGTGTGTGTGTGTGTGTGTGTGTGAACAGAATGATAGACCAGTAGAGAAGAATGGATAATTCATTCATAAACCCAAATATACATGCAAATGTAGGCTATAACAAAGACTGCATCTCAAATCAGTGGAGAAATGGTGAATTACTTACTAAGTATCATTAAGGTTAGTGAATAGCCATCTGGGGGAAAAAAAAACAAGTTGACTCTGAACCTCATACTTTACCAAGATAAACTTCAAATGTTTCAAGGACTGAAATTAAAAAATAAAATTATAAAAAGTATTGGGAGGCCTGGTGGGAAAACTATACCCTCAGAGAAGGGAAGGCCCTTCTAACCATGGCCCAAAATCCAAAAACCACGAAAGACTAGTATATTAGACACTTTTAAACTTAAAAGAAGAAATCTGCACTGAAAAAAAATCACCATTTGAAAGGTATATTTGCAACTAATATCTGAAAGAGCTAATATCCCTAATGAATAAAGAACTTATTAATCAATCAGAATCAGTGACCCTGTAGAAAAATGGGTAAAAGATATGGGTTAACAATTTATATAAAAAGGAAATACAAGTAGGTTGTGTACATATAAAGATATTTCAATCTCATTTTGAATAAAATGCTAATTGAAATTACTCAGAAAGTTTTCTACCAGCATCCTGGCAAAAATAAAAATGCTATGATTGCACTTTATTTCCAAGGGACTAAGAAAATAGGCACATTTACACTTTGCTGGTGAGAATATAAATCATTGCAACCTCAACAGAAGGCAGTTTTGTCAATATCTATCAACATTTCAACACCACACACATATTTGCCCCCGATTTGAAATTTTAAACGAATGTACATTTATATCTGACAAAATATGGAGATCTAGCAGTACAGTTTATTGAATTTTCACATATATGTATACTCATGTAGCTACTACCACATATAGAAAACATTTCCGTGTCCCTGAAAGTTTCCTCATGCCAATGCAAAATACAACTACAATGCTGACTTCCAACACCATAGAAGAATTTTGTGTATTCTTAAGCTTGGAATAAGTATAATCATATATTGTACACTATTTTGTGTCTGGCTACTTCCTCCAGCAGACTTTAAAAGTTTGCCACACCACTATGGGTATTGGGAGTTACTCCCCTTTTTCCCTGCTGTGTACTATTTTGTTTTATGAATCTGTCACAATTTATTTATCCTACAGAGATATGCTTAGATTGCTTCTAGTTTGAGTATATTATGAATAAAGCTGCTATGAACATTCTTATACAAGTCTTTTGGGGTATATGCACTCATTTTTCTTGGGTAATAAACCTGTCAATCATTTTGGTAGGTCATAGGTAGATATTTGTTTAACTTTATTAGAATACATAGAACAGCTTTTCAAAGTGGCTACAAATTGTGTGAATTTCCAGTGGCTCTTACCTTTTCCAATATTTGATATTATTCATCACTTAGAATTTGCTTTTTGGGGTGAATATATAATAGTACATCATGTAGTTTTATTTTTAAATTTCCTATTAAGTAATGATGGACACAGCTCACAGATAAATCACACAAAAAGGAAAATGCAAATGATCTTAAACATAAAGAGACTTTCAGACTCAGTTTTAATAAAAAGGCTAACTGAAACTACTCAGTAGTTTTTCATAGTCTTATGGGCCATTTGGATATCCATTTTCAGGCAATGCCCATATAAATCTTCCTTTTTTGTCCATTTTAAAGTCCGTATATTATGAATGTCAGTACTTTGTCAGATACATTGTAAACATCACCCCATGTCTCTGGCTTGCTTTTTCACTTTCTTAGTGGTTTCTTTCGATGAGTCAAAGTTTTTAATTTTGATAAAATCCAATTTGTCAAATGTTTTTGTAATATTGCCCTCTGTATCCTTTGTAAGTATACATGTGTGTCCTGGGAGAAAGAACATGTCATTTGAACCATCAATTCATTTTACAGACATGGGAACAATATAACCATTCTATCTATGATTATTCTCCACATAACTCTTTCTGAAACAGTGTAGCTGCCCCTCAGTGGGCAGTATGCGCTCCACCAAAGAAGCTGCATCCAAACAGAGAGCACTGTGGGTAGTATAAAATGGGATGCACAACTAAAGCTTTGGAAAAGACACCTGAGAAGCTGCTAAGATTGGTTGCATCCTGGAAGAGAAGGTAAGTAACTGGAAGGTTTGGTGTGAGTACCTAGTAACTAGGTAGGAGAGGCAGATGTTTCATTCTGCATTCTTTGCCTGCTTTTGAAGCTTAAACTATATGAAGGTTTTGTTTATCTGAAAGTAAATATGTTTTAATAAATAGTCACTTTTTCCCAAATGGACAGAATGCCCACAGGTAAATGTGGAATGGGAACCTAGAGCAGGGAAGAGCTGGAGCAAAGGTGGTGGCGGAGGGAAGCCTGGGGACAGTGAGAGACTTATGCCCAGCATCCGTCATGGCCTTGTGGTCACACTTCAGCTAGCAGGACTTCCTTGCTGTGTCTGGTGCAAGCCCCTTCGGGATGATCTGTAGCAGCCGAACAAGGGGCTAGTACCTCCCACTGTCAGCACTGTTTGGGGCACTTTTGCTACCTTGAGTCATTCATACCTCCTAGTTCCTATGCCCTGGCAGCAGGAAAAAGTCAAGTTAGGAGAGTCTAAATAACTACCCAAGGTTACATAGTTATTAGGTAATGAGACCAAGGGCCATGTAACCTACCCTTTCCAGAACTCTCTGAAGGCCCCGGTAAGGAAAGGGAGGGAAGAGCTTAGCACCAAGAGTGTGCCACCAGCTTTCACCCTGGCTCTTCCTTGGGTAGCCCCTACCCCACCCCCTAGGTTGCTGTAAGGACTCAGGCCCCATCCAAACCCCCACCCCACCCCACCCCCCCTGCTGGCCAGCCTACTGCAGGAAGGAGGCACAGATGGCAGGCGAGGATGAGGCCCCCAGCCAGGCTCACCCAGCTGTCGCTTTGGAGAGCACCGTGCATCTCCTCCTCCTCTTGCCTTGAACAATTGGGAGACAGCCAGCCTGGCCCCAGCTGTTCCCTCTCCTGGTCCAGGACTCCTGTGGACCCACACTGCAGAGGCCTTTATCTCCAGGGGAGGGGGAACACTGATACCCAGAACACCAGAGCTGGACAAGACTTCAGAGGATCACGGGTCCAACATCTCATTTCACAGATGGGGTAACCGAGGCCCAGAAAGCATAGGGATGTGCCCCAGACCCAGACCACACAGGTCACACAGACCCAGGCAAAGAATGTACCTCACTGACACACACCTTCAGGTTTCAGGATGCCCTTCAGGGGTGAGGGGTGCTCACATAGGTTATATCCCCCCCTCCTCCCCTGTCTCCACAGAGCAGCTCTGCTTGTCCTGATTTTATACAATTACATTCTGTCTAATGTCATTTAACCTGGGTGCATGGACCTCTTTAGGAGGTCTGCTAACTTGCAGAAGGGAGAAATTGCATGTATATTTTCACTAATTGCTAACTGAAACTCAGTACTTTCTTTATAAATGTAGGCAACAGACCCCAGTAGGATTAGCTGCAACTATGCTTACTCATCAATAAATATGGCACAGATATTTTCAGAGCACATTACCCTGTTACCACTATCTCAAAATTCTGCTTCTATTTTATTAGGTTCTCCATTCATTCATGTTATTTGATGTATTAATATACAAGCACATAAGTGACTATATCATAATTCTGGTATACATTTTGATAGCTATATTTCAATATAACTGGTTTCCTTTGGGATCCCTCTTTATGTATGTGAAAACTATATTCTGTGAGGGGGTCCAACAGTTTTTCTGGCAGCCAAATGAGTCTATGCCCCATCCCCACTCCCAGAAGTTAAGAACCTGTTTTATTTGAACAAAATGCCCCAGAGGTAAAAGCTAAAGTTTGAGGGGTTTTTTTCCCACATTACCTGTAACTTCATACTACTGATAAGATTGAGACTGCACTTGATGGAGAGGAAAGAGTAAGCCTGGGAGCCAGGTATGGTGGTGCACTCCTGTAATCCAAGTGCTGGGAGGCAAGAGGCCAGGGATTACTTGAGTTCACAGGTTCGAGACTACCCCGGGCAACATAGCAAGACCTGGTCTTGAAAAAGCAGTTGAGCCCGATGGTAGGAGCCTGTAATCCCAGTTACCTGGAAGGCTGAGGCTGAGGATGGCTTGAGGCTGCAGGATTGGGACAACCCCGGGCAACATAGTGAGACCCAGTCTCCCAAAAAAAAAAAAAAAAA